>CATOUR010000382.1:0-51199 GCA_951848785.1 Callosobruchus maculatus
ACTAAATACAGCGGAATACAACTGAAAATAACAGAAAACAGCTCCTAGAACAACAGAAAGCAAGCAGATAACGGCTGTAAACGGTAGAAAACGACCGAATACAACCAAATAGAACAGAAAACAGAGCATAACAACAGAAAGAAGGCAGATAAAAGCGCTAAACAATAAAAAACGACTAAATTCAGCCGAATACAACAAGAAAAGAACAGAAAACAGCTAAAAACAACAGAAATCGAGTAGATAACAACTGTAAACGATAGAAAACGACCAAATACAACCGAATAGAGCCAAAACTGGCTCAAAACGACAGAAAGCAAGCAGATAACAGCTGTAAACGGTAGGAAACGGCCGCATACAACTAAATAGAACAGAAAACAGAGCATAACAACAGAAAGCGGGCAGATAACAGCGCTAAACAATAGAAAACGACTAAATTCAGCCGAATACAACAAGAAAAGAACAGAAAATAGCTAAAAACAACAGAAATCAAGCAGATAACAACTGTAAACGATAGGAAACGACCAAATACAACAGAATAGGGTCAGAACTAACTCAAAACGACAGAAAGCAAGCAGATAACAGCAGGAAACAGCAGCAAACGACTAGACACAGCCGAATACAACCAAAATGAGTAGGAAACGGCTAAAAACAACAGAAAGTAGGCAGATAACAGCTGTAAACGGTAGAAAATGACCAAATACAACCGAATAGAGCCAAATCCGGCTAAAAACGACAGAAAGTAAGCAGATAACAGCGCTAGACAACAGAAAACCACTAAACACAGCGGAATACAACTGAAAATAACAGAAAACAGCTCTTAGAACAACAGAAAGCAAGCAGATAACGGCTGTAAACGGTAGAAAACGACCGATTACAACCAAATAGAACAGAAAACAGAGCATAACAACAGAAAGCAGGCAGATAACAGCGCTAAACAATAGAAAACGACTAAATTCAGCCGAATACAACAAGAAAAGGGCAGAAAACAGCTAAAAACAACAGAAATCAAGCAGATAACAACTGTAAACGGTACAAAACGACCAAATACAACCGAATAGAGTCAAAACTAACGCAAAACGACAGAAAGCAAGCAGATAACGGCTGTAAACGCTAGAAAGCGACCGAGTACAACCAAATAGAACAGAAAACAGAGCATAACAACAGTAAGCGGGCAGATAACAGCGCTAAACAATAGAAAACGACTAAATTCAGCCGAATACAACAAGAAAAGAACAGAAAATAGCTAAAAACAACAAAAAGCAGGCAGATAACAGCTGTAAACGGTAGAAAATGATCAAATACAACCGAATAGAGACAAATCCAGCTAAAAACGACGGAAAGTAAGCAGATAACAGCGCTAAGCAACAGAAAACGACTAAATACAGCGGAATACAACTGAAAATAACAGAAAACAGCTCCTAGAACAACAGAAAGCAAGCAGATAACGGCTGTAAACGGTAGAAAACGACCGAATACAACCAAATAGAACAGAAAACAGAGCATAACAACAGAAAGCAGGCAGATAACAGCGCTAAACAATAGAAAATGACTAAATTCAGCCGAATACAACAAGAAAAGAACAGAAAACAGCTAAAAACAACAGAAATCAAGCAGATAACAACTGTAAACGGTACAAAACGACCAAATACAACCGAATAGAACAGAAAACAGAGCATAACAACAGAAAGCGGGCAGATAACAGCGCTAAACAATAGAAAACGACTAAATTCAGCCGAATACAACAAGAAAAGAACAGAAAATAGCTAAAAACAACAGAAATCAAGCAGATAACAACTGTAAACGATAGAAAACGACCAAATACAACAGAATAGGGTCAGAACTAACTCAAAACGACAGAAAGCAAGCAGATAACAGCGGGAAACAGCAGAAAACGACTAGACACAGCCGAATACAACCAAAATGAGTAGGAAACAGCTAAAAACAACAGAAAGTAGGCAGATAACAGCTGTACACGGTAGAAAATGACCAAATACAACCGAATAGAGCCAAATCCGGCTAAAAACGACAGAAAGTAAGCAGATAACAGCGCTAGACAACAGAAAACCACTAAACAGCGGAATACAACTGAAAATAACAGAAAACAGCTCTTAGAACAACAGAAAGCAAGCAGATAACGGCTGTAAACGGTAGAAAACGACCGATTACAACCAAATAGAACAGAAAACAGAGCATAACAACAGAAAGCAGGCAGATAACAGCGCTAAACAATAGAAAACGACTAAATTCAGCCGAATACAACAAGAAAAGAACAGAAAATAGCTAAAAACAACAGAAATCAAGCAGATAACAACTGTAAACGATAGAAAACGACCAAATACAACCGAATAGGGTCAGAACTAACGCAAAACGACAGAAAGCGAGCAGACAACGGCTGTAAACGCTAGAAAGCGACCGAGTACAACCAAATAGAACAGAAAACAGAGCATAACAACAGAAAGCGGGCAGATAACAGCGCTAAACAATAGAAGACACTAAATTCAGCCGAATACAAAAAGAAAAGAACAGAAAATAGCTAAAAACAACAAAAAGCAGGCAGATAACAGCTGTAAACGGTAGAAAATGACCAAATACAACCGAATAGAGTCAAATCCAGCTAAAAACGACAGAAAGTAAGCAGATAACAGCGCTAAACAACAGAAAACGACAAAACACAGCCGAATACATCCGAAAATAACAGAAAACAGCTCTCAAAGCAACAGAAAGCAAGCAGATAACGGCTGTAAACGGTAGGAAACGGCCGCATACAACTAAATAGAACAGAAAACAGAGCATAACAACAGAAAGCGGGCAGATAACAGCGCTTAACAATAGAAAACGACTAAATTCAGCCGAATACAAAAAGAAAAGAACAGAAAATAGCTAAAAACAACAAAAAGCAGGCAGATAACAGCTGTAAACGGTAGAAAATGACCAAGTACTACCGAATAGAGTCAAATCCAGCTAAAAACGACAGAAAGTAAGCAGATAACAGCGCTAAGCAACAGAAAACAACTAAATACAGGGGAATACAACTGAAAATAACAGAAAACAGCTCCTAGAACAACAGAAAGCAAGCAGATAACGGCTGTAAACGGTAGAAAACGACCGAATACAAGCAAATAGAACAGAAAACAGAGCATAACAACAGAAAGCAGGCAGATAACAGCGCTAAACAGTAGAAAATGACTAAATTCAGCCGAATACAACAAGAAAAGAACAGAAAACAGCTAAAAACAACAGAAATCAAGCAGATAACAACTGTAAACGGTACAAAACGACCAAATACAACCGAATAGAACAGAAAACAGAGCATAACAACAGAAAGCAGGCAGATAACAGCGCTAAACAACAGAAAACGACAAAACACAGCCGAATACATCCGAAAATAACAGAAAACAGCTCTGAAAACAACAGAGAGCAAGCAGATAACGGCTGTAAACGGTAGAAAACGACTGAATACAACCAAATAGAACAGAAACAGAGAATAACAACAGAAAGAAGGCAGATCAAAGCGCTAAACAATAAAAAACGACTAAATTCAGCCGAATACAACAAGAAAAGAACAGAAAACAGCTAAAAACAACAGAAATCGAGTAGATAATAACTGTAAACGATAGAAAACGACCAAATACAACCGAATAGAGCCAAAACTGGCTCAAAACGACAGAAAGCAAGCAGATAACAGCTGTAAACGGTAGGAAACGGCCGAATACAACCAAATAGAACAGAAAACAGAGCATAACAACAGAAAGCAGGCAGATAACAGCGCTAAACAATAGAAAATGACTAAATTCAGCCGAATACAACAAGAAAAGAACAGAAAACAGCTAAAAACAACAGAAATCAAGCAGATAACAACTGTAAACGGTACAAAACGACCAAATACAACCGAATAGAACAGAAAACAGAGCATAACAACAGAAAGCAGGCAGATAACAGCGCTAAACAATAGAAAACGACTAAATTCAGCCGAACACAACAAGAAAAGAACAGAAAATAGCTAAAAATAACAGAAATCAAGCAGATAACAACTGTAAACGATAGAAAACGACCAAATACAACCGAATAGGGTCAGAACTAACTCAAAACGACAGAAAGCAAGCAGATAACAGCGGGAAACAGCAGAGAACGACTAAACACAGCCGTATACAACCAAAATGAGTAGGAAACAGCCAAAAACAACAGAAAGTAGGCAGATAGCAGCTGTACACGATAGAAAATGACCAAATACAACCGAATAGAGCCAAATCCGGCTAAAAACGACAGAAAGTAAGCAGATACCAGCGCTAGACAACAGAAAACCACTAAACACAGCGGAATACAACTGAAAATAACAGAAAACAGCTCTTAGTACAACAGAAAGCAAGCAGATAACGGCTGTAAACGGTAGAAAACGAGCGAATACAACCAAATAGAACAGAAAACAGAGCATAGCAACAGAAAGAACGCAGATAAAAGCGCTAAACAATAGAAAACGACTAAATTCAGCCGAATACAACAAGAAAAGAACAGAAAATAGCTAAAAAGAACAAAAAGCAGGCAGATAACAGCTGTAAACGGTAGAAAATGACCAAATACAACCGAATAGAGTCAAATCCAGCTAAAAACGACGGAAAGTAAGCAGATAACAGCGCTAAGCAACAGAAAACGACTAAATGCAGCGGAATACAACTGATAATAACAGAAAGCAGCTCCTAGAGCAACAGAAAGCAAGCAGATAACGGCTGCAAACGGTAGAAAACGACCGAATACAACCAAATAGAGCAGAAAGCAGAGCATAACAACAGAAAGCAGGCAGATAACAGCGCTAAACAATAGAAAACGACTAAATTCAGCCGAATACAACAAGAAAAGGACAGAAAACAGCTAAAACAACAGAAATCAAGCAGATAACAACTGTAAGCGGTACAAAACGACCAGATACAACCGAATAGAGTCAAAACTAACGCAAAACGACAGAAAGCATACAGGTAACGGCTGTAAACGCTAGAAAGCGACCGAGTACAACCAAATAGAACAGAAAACAGAGCATAACAACAGAAAGCGGGCAGATAACAGCGCTAAACAATAGAAAACGACTAAATTCAGCCGAATACAACAAGAAAAGAACAGAAAATAGCTAAAAACAACAAAAAGCAGGCAGATAACAGCTGTAAACGGTAGAAAATGACCAAATACAACCGAATAGAGTCAAATCCAGCTAAAAACGACAGAAAGTAAGCAGATAACAGCGCTAAGCAACAGAAAGCGACTAAATACAGCGGAACACAACTGAAAATAACAGAAAACAGCTCCTAGAACAACAGAAAGCAAGCAGATAACGGCTGGAAACGGTAGAAAACGACCGAATACAACCAAATAGAACAGAAAACAGAGCATAACAACAGAAAGCAGGCAGATAATAGCGCTAAACAACAGAAAACGACAAAATACAGCCGAATACATCCGGAAATAACAGAAAACAGCTCTCAAAACAACAGAAAGCAAGCAGATAACGGCAGTAAACGGTAGAAAACGACTGAATACAACCAAATAGAACAGAAAACAGAGCATAGCAACAGAAAGAACGCAGATAAAAGCGCTAAACAATAAAAAACGACTAAATTCAGCCGAATACAACAAGAAAAGGACAGAAAACAGCTAAAAACAACAGAAATCGAGTAGATAACAACTGTAAACGATAGAAAACGACCAAATACAACCGAATAGAGCCAAAGCCGACAGAAAGCAAGCAGATAACAGCGCTAAACAAGAGAAAACGACTAAGCACAGCCGAATACATCCGAAAATAACAGAAAACAGCTCTCAAAGCAACAGAAAGCAAGCAGATAACGGCTGTAAACGGTAGGAAACGGCCGCATACAACTAAATAGAACAGAAAACAGAGCATAACAACAGAAAGCGGGCAGATAACAGCGCTAAACAATAGAAAACGACTAATTTCAGCCGAATACAACAAGAAAAGAACAGAAAATAGCTAAAAACAACAGAAATCAAGCAGATAACAACTGTAAATGATAGAAAACGACCAAATACAACCAAATAGGGTCAGAACTAACTCAAAACGACAGAAAGCAAGCAGATAACAGCGGGAAACAGCAGAAAACGACTAAACACAGCCGAATACAACAAGAAAAGGACAGAAAACAGCTAAAAACAACAGAAATCAAGCAGATAACAACTGTAAAGGGTACAAAACGACCAAATACAACCGAATAGTGTCAAAACTAACGCAAAACGACAGAGAGCAAGCAGATAACGGCTGTAAACGCTAGAAAGCGACCGAGTACAACCAAATAGAACAGAAAACAGAGAAGACAACAGAAAGCGGGCAGATAACAGCGCTAAACAATAGAAAACGACTAAATTCAGCCGAATACAACAAGAAAAGAACAGAAAATAGCTAAAAACAACAAAAAGCAGGCAGATAACAGCTGTAAACGGTAGAAAATGACCAAATACAACCAAATAAAACAGAGCATAACAACAGAAAGCAGGCAGATAACAGCGCTAAACAATAGAAAATGACTAAATTCAGCCGAATACAACAAGAAAAGAACAGAAAACAGCTAAAGATAACAGAAATCAAGCAGATAACAACTGCAAACGGTACAAAACGACCAAATACAACCGAATAGAACAGAAAACAGAGCATAACAACAGAAAGCAGGCAGATAACAGCGCTAAACAACAGAAAACGACAAAACACAGCCGAATACATCCGAAAATAACAGAAAACAGCTCTCAAAACAACAGAAAGCAAGCAGATAACGGCTGTAAACGGTAGAAAACGACTGAATACAACCAAATAGAACAGAAAACAGAGCATAACAACAGAAAGAAGGCAGATAAAGGCGCTAAACAATAAAAAACGACTAAATTCAGCCGAATACAACAAGAAAAGAACAGAAAACAGCTAAAAACAACAGAAATCGAGTAGATAACAACTGTAAACGATAGAAAACGACCAAATACAACCGAATAGAGCCAAAACCGACAGAGAGCAAGCAGATAACAGCACCAAACAAGAGAAAACGACTAAGCACAGCCTAATACATCCGAAAATAACAGAAGACAGCTCTCAAAGCAACAGAAAGCAAGCAGATAACGGCTGTAAACGGTAGGAAACGGCCGCATACAACTAAATAGTACAGAAAACAGAGCATAACAACAGAAAGCGGGCAGATAACAGCGCTAAACAATAGAAAACGACTAATTTCAGCCGAATACAACAAGAAAAGAACAGAAAATAGCTAAAAACAACAGAAATCAAGCAGATAACAACTGTAAACGATAGAAAACGACCAAATACAACCGAATAGGGTCAGAACTAACTCAAAACGACAGAAAGCAAGCAGATAACAGCGGGAGACAGCAGAAAACGACTAAACACAGTCGAATACAACCAAAATGGGTAGAAAACAGCTAAAAACAACAGAAAGCAGGCAGATAACAGCTGTAAACGGTAGAAAATGACCAAATACAACCAAATAGAGCCAAATCCGGCTAAAAATGACAGAAAGTAAGCAGATAACAGCGCTAGACAACAGAAAACCACTAAACACAGCGGAATACAACAGAAAATAACAGAAAACAGCTCTTAGAACAACAGAAAGCAAGCAGATAACGGCTGTAAACGGTAGAAAACGACCGAATACAACCAAATAGAACAGAAAACAGAGCATAACAGCAGAAAGCAGGCAGATAACAGCACTAAACAATAGAAAACGACTAAATTCAGCCGAATACAACAAGAAAAGAACAGAAAATAGCTAAAAACAACAAAAAGCAGGCAGATAACAGCTGTAAACGGTAGAAAATGACCAAATACAACCGAATAGAGTCAAATCCAGCTAAAAACGACCGAAAGTAAGCAGATAACATCGCTAAGCAACAGAAAACGACTAAATGCAGCGGAATACAACTGAAAATTACAGAAAACAGCTCCTAGAACAACAGAAAGCAAGCAGATAACGGCTGTAAACGGTAGAAAACGACCGAATACAACCAAATAGAACAGAAAACAGAGCATAACAACAGAAAGCAGGCAGATAACAGCGCTAAACAATAGAAAATGACTAAATTCAGCCGAATACAACAAGAAAAGAACAGAAAACAGCTAAAAACAACAGAAATCAAGCAGATAACAACTGCAAACGGTACAAAACGACCAAATGCAACCGAATAGAACAGAAAACAGAGCATAACAACAGAAAGCAGGCAGATAGCAGCGCTAAATAACAGAAAACGACAAAACACAGCCGAATACATCCGAAAATAACAGAAAACAGCTCCTAGAACAACAGAAAGCAAGCAGATAACGGCTGTAAACGGTAGAAAACGACCGAATACAACCAAATAGAACAGAAAACAGAGCATAACAACAGAAAGCAGGCAGATAACAGCGCTAAACAATAGAAAATGACTAAATTCAGCCGAATACAACAAGAAAAGAACAGAAAACAGCTAAACACAACAGAAATCAAGCAGATAACAACTGTAAACGGTACAAAATGACCAAATACAACCAAATAGAACAGAAAACAGAGCATAACAACAGAAAGCGGACAGATAACAGCGCTAAACAATAGAAAACGACTAAATTCAGCCGAATACAACAAGAAAAGAACAGAAAATAGCTAAAAACAACAAAAAGCAGGCAGATAACAGCTGCAAACGGTAGAAAATGACCAAATACAACCGAATAGAGTCAAATCAAGCTAAAAACGACATAAAGTAAGCAGATAAAAGCGCTAAGCAACAGAAAACGACTAAATACAGCGGAATACAACTGAAAATAACAGAAAACAGCTCCTAGAACAACAGAAAGCAAGCAGATAATGGCTGTAAACGGTAGAAAACGACCGAATACAAGCAAATAGAACAGAAAACAGAGCATAACAACAGAAAGCAGGCAGATAACAGCGCTAAACAACTGAAAACGACAAAACACAGCCGAATACATCCGAAAATAACAGAAAACAGCTCTCAAAGCAACAGAAAGCAAGCAGATAACGGCTGTAAACGGTAGAAAATGACTGAATACAACCAAATAGAACAGAAAACAGAGCATAACAACAGAAAGCAGGCAGATAACAGCGCTAAACAATAGAAAACGACTAAATTCAGCCGAATACAACAAGAAAAGGACAGAAAACAGCTAAAAACAACAGAAATCAAGCAGATAACAACTGTAAACGGTACAAAACGACCAAATACAACCGAATAGAGTCAAAACTAACGCAAAACGACAGAAAGCAAGCAGATAACGGCTGTAAACGCTAGAAAGCGACCGAGTACAACCAAATAGAACAGAAAACAGAGCATAACAACAGAAAGCGGGCAGATAACAGCGCTAAACAATAGAAAACGACTAAATTCAGCCGAATACAAAAAGAAAAGAACAGAAAATAGCTAAAAACAACAAAAAGCAGGCAGATAACAGCTGTAAACGGTAGAAAATGACCAAATACAAACGAATAGAGTCAAATCCAGCTAAAAACGACAGAAAGTAAGCAGATAACAGCGCTAAGCAACAGAAAACGACTAAATACAGCGGAATACAACTGAAAATAACAGAAAACAGCTCCTAGAACAACAGAAAGCAAGCAGATAACGGCTGTAAACGGTAGAAAACGACCGAATACAACCAAATAGAACAGAAAACAGAGCATAACAACAGAAAGAAGGCAGATAAAAGCGCTAAACAATAAAAAACGACTAAATTCAGCCGAATACAACAAGAAAAGAACAGAAAACAGCCAAAAACAACAGAAATCGAGTAGATAACAACTATAAACGACAGAAAACGACCAAATACAACCGAATAGAGCCAAAACTGGCTCAAAACGACAAAAAGCAAGCAGATAACAGCTGTAAACGGTAGGAAACGGCCGCATACAACTAAATAGAACAGAAAACAGAGCATAACAACAGAAAGCGGGCAGATAACAGCGCTAAACAATAGAAAACGACTAAATTCAGCCGAATACAACAAGAAAAGAACAGAAAATAGCTAAAAACAACAGAAATCAAGCAGATAACAACTGTAAACGATAGAAAACGACCAAATACAACAGAATAGGGTCAGAACTAACTCAAAACGACAGAAAGCAAGCAGATAACAGCAGGAAACAGCAGAAAACGACTAGACACAGCCGAATACAACCAAAATGAGTAGGAAACAGCTAAAAACAACAGAAAGTAGGCGGATAACAGCTGCAAACGGTAGAAAATGACCAAATACAACCGAATAGAGCCAAATCCGGCTAAAAACGACAGAAAGTAAGCAGATAACAGCGCTAGACAACAGAAAACCACTAAACACAGCGGAATACAACTGAAAATAACAGAAAACAGCACTTAAAACAACAGAAAGCAAGCAGATAACGGCTGCAAACGGTAGAAAACGACCGATTACAACCAAATAGAACAGAAAACAGAGCATAACAACAGAAAGCAGGCAGATAACAGCGCTAAACAATAGAAAACGACTAAATTCAGCCGAATACAACAAGAAAAGGGCAGAAAACAGCTAAAAACAACAGAAATCAAGCAGATAACAACTGTAAACGGTACAAAAGGACCAAATACAACCGAATAGAGTCAAAACTAACGCAAAACGACAGAAAGCAAGCAGATAACGGCTGTAAACGCTAGAAAGCGACCGAGTACAACCAAATAGAACAGAAAACAGAGCATAACAACAGAAAGCGGGCAGATAACAGCGCTAAACAATAGAAAACGACTAAATTCAGCCGAATACAACAAGAAAAGAACAGAAAATAGCTAAAAACAACAAAAAGCAGGCAGATAACAGCTGTAAACGGTAGAAAATGACCAAATACAACCGAATAGAGTCAAATCCAGCTAAAAACGACGGAAAGTAAGCAGATAACAGCGCTAAGCAACAGAAAACGACTAAATACAGCGGAATACAACTGAAAATAATAGAAAACAGCTCCTAGAACAACAGAAAGCAAGCAGATAACGGCTGTAAACGGTAGAAAACGACCGAATACAACCAAATAGAACAGAAAACAGAGCGTAACAACAGAAAGCAGGCAGATAACAGCGCTAAACAATAGAAAATGACTAAATTCAGCCGAATACAACAAGAAAAGAACAGAAAACAGCTAAAAACAACAGAAATCAAGCAGATAACAACTGTAAACAGAACAAAACGACCAAATACAACCGAATAGAACAGAAAACAGAGCATAACAATAGAAAGCAGGCAGATAACAGCGCTAAGCAA
Organism: Callosobruchus maculatus; assembly: GCA_951848785.1. Classification (NCBI taxonomy): domain Eukaryota; kingdom Metazoa; phylum Arthropoda; class Insecta; order Coleoptera; family Chrysomelidae; genus Callosobruchus; species Callosobruchus maculatus. Next base: position 11,258 of record CATOUR010000382.1, read on the forward strand.
CAGAAAACGACTAAATACAGCGGAATACAACTGAAAATAACAGAAAACAGCTCCTAGAACAACAGAAAGCAAGCAGATAACGGCTGTAAACGGTAAAAAACGACCGAATACAACCAAATAGAACAGAAAACAGAGCATAACAACAGAAAGAAGGCAGATAAAAGCGCTAAACAATAAAAAACGACTAAATTCAGCCGAATACAACAAGAAAAGAACAGAAAACAGCTAAAAACAACAGAAATCGAGTAGATAACAACTGTAAACGATAGAAAACGACCAAATACAACCGAATAGAGCCAAAACTGGCTCAAAACGACAGAAAGCAAGCAGATAACAGCTGTAAACGGTAGGAAACGGCCGCATACAACTAAATAGAACAGAAAACAGAGCATAACAACAGAAAGCGGGCAGATAACAGCGCTAAACAATAGAAAACGACTAAATTCAGCCGAATACAACAAGAAAAGAACAGAAAATAGCTAAAAACAACAGAAATCAAGCAGATAACAACTGTAAACGATAGGAAACGACCAAATACAACAGAATAGGGTCAGAACTAACTCAAAACGACAGAAAGCAAGCAGATAACAGCAGGAAACAGCAGAAAACGACTAGACACAGCCGAATACAACCAAAATGAGTAGGAAACAGCTAAAAACAACAGAAAGTAGGCAGATAACAGCTGTAAACGGTAGAAAATGACCAAATACAACCGAATAGAGCCAAATCCGGCTAAAAACGACAGAAAGTAAGCAGATAACAGCGCTAGACAACAGAAAACCACTAAACACAGCGGAATACAACTGAAAATAACAGAAAACAGCTCTTAGAACAACAGAAAGCAAGCAGATAACGGCTGTAAACGGTAGAAAACGACCGATTACAACCAAATAGAACAGAAAACAGAGCATAACAACAGAAAGCAGGCAGATAACAGCGCTAAACAATAGAAAACGACTAAATTCAGCCGAATACAACAAGAAAAGGGCAGAAAACAGCTAAAAACAACAGAAATCAAGCAGATAACAACTGTAAACGGTACAAAACGACCAAATACAACCGAAATAGAGTCAAAACTAACGCAAAACGACAGAAAGCAAGCAGATAACGGCTGTAAACGCTAGAAAGCGACCGAGTACAACCAAATAGAACAGAAAACAGAGCATAACAACAGTAAGCGGGCAGATAACAGCGCTAAACAATAGAAAACGACTAAATTCAGCCGAATACAACAAGAAAAGAACAGAAAATAGCTAAAAACAACAAAAAGCAGGCAGATAACAGCTGTAAACGGTAGAAAATGACCAAATACAACCGAATAGAGACAAATCCAGCTAAAAACGACGGAAAGTAAGCAGATAACAGCGCTAAGCAACAGAAAACGACTAAATACAGCGGAATACAACTGAAAATAACAGAAAACAGCTCCTAGAACAACAGAAAGCAAGCAGATAACGGCTGTAAACGGTAGAAAACGACCGAATACAACCAAATAGAACAGAAAACAGAGCATAACAACAGAAAGCAGGCAGATAACAGCGCTAAACAATAGAAAATGACTAAATTCAGCCGAATACAACAAGAAAAGAACAGAAAACAGCTAAAAACAACAGAAATCAAGCAGATAACAACTGTAAACGGTACAAAACGACCAAATACAACCGAATAGAACAGAAAACAGAGCATAACAACAGAAAGCGGGCAGATAACAGCGCTAAACAATAGAAAACGACTAAATTCAGCCGAATACAACAAGAAAAGAACAGAAAATAGCTAAAAACAACAGAAATCAAGCAGATAACAACTGTAAACGATAGAAAACGACCAAATACAACAGAATAGGGTCAGAACTAACTCAAAACGACAGAAAGCAAGCAGATAACAGCGGGAAACAGCAGAAAACGACTAGACACAGCCGAATACAACCAAAATGAGTAGGAAACAGCTAAAAACAACAGAAAGTAGGCAGATAACAGCTGTACACGGTAGAAAATGACCAAATACAACCGAATAGAGCCAAATCCGGCTAAAAACGACAGAAAGTAAGCAGATAACAGCGCTAGACAACAGAAAACCACTAAACAGCGGAATACAACTGATAATAACAGAAAACAGCTCTTAGAACAACAGAAAGCAAGCAGATAACGGCTGTAAACGGTAGAAAACGACCGATTACAACCAAATAGAACAGAAAACAGAGCATAACAACAGAAAGCAGGCAGATAACAGCGCTAAACAATAGAAAACGACTAAATTCAGCCGAATACAACAAGAAAAGAACAGAAAATAGCTAAAAACAACAGAAATCAAGCAGATAACAACTGTAAACGATAGAAAACGACCAAATACAACCGAATAGGGTCAGAACTAACGCAAAACGACAGAAAGCGAGCAGACAACGGCTGTAAACGCTAGAAAGCGACCGAGTACAACCAAATAGAACAGAAAACAGAGCATAACAACAGAAAGCGGGCAGATAACAGCGCTAAACAATAGAAGACGACTAAATTCAGCCGAATACAAAAAGAAAAGAACAGAAAATAGCTAAAAACAACAAAAAGCAGGCAGATAACAGCTGTAAACGGTAGAAAATGACCAAATACAACCGAATAGAGTCAAATCCAGCTAAAAACGACAGAAAGTAAGCAGATAACAGCGCTAAGCAACAGAAAACGACTAAATACAGGGGAATACAACTGAAAATAACAGAAAACAGCTCCTAGAACAACAGAAAGCAAGCAGATAACGGCTGTAAACGGTAGAAAACGACCGAATACAAGCAAATAGAACAGAAAACAGAGCATAACAACAGAAAGCAGGCAGATAACAGCGCTAAACAGTAGAAAATGACTAAATTCAGCCGAATACAACAAGAAAAGAACAGAAAACAGCTAAAAACAACAGAAATCAAGCAGATAACAACTGTAAACGGTACAAAACGACCAAATACAACCGAATAGAACAGAAAACAGAGCATAACAACAGAAAGCAGGCAGATAACAGCGCTAAACAACAGAAAACGACAAAACACAGCCGAATACATCCGAAAATAACAGAAAACAGCTCTGAAAACAACAGAGAGCAAGCAGATAACGGCTGTAAACGGTAGAAAACGACTGAATACAACCAAATAGAACAGAAAACAGAGAATAACAACAGAAAGAAGGCAGATAAAAGCGCTAAACAATAAAAAACGACTAAATTCAGCCGAATACAACAAGAAAAGAACAGAAAACAGCTAAAAACAACAGAAATCGAGTAGATAATAACTGTAAACGATAGAAAACGACCAAATACAACCGAATAGAGCCAAAACTGGCTCAAAACGACAGAAAGCAAGCAGATAACAGCTGTAAACGGTAGGAAACGGCCGAATACAACCAAATAGAACAGAAAACAGAGCATAACAACAGAAAGCAGGCAGATAACAGCGCTAAACAATAGAAAATGACTAAATTCAGCCGAATACAACAAGAAAAGAACAGAAAACAGCTAAAAACAACAGAAATCAAGCAGATAACAACTGTAAACGGTACAAAACGACCAAATACAACCGAATAGAACAGAAAACAGAGCATAACAACAGAAAGCAGGCAGATAACAGCGCTAAACAATAGAAAACGACTAAATTCAGCCGAACACAACAAGAAAAGAACAGAAAATAGCTAAAAATAACAGAAATCAAGCAGATAACAACTGTAAACGATAGAAAACGACCAAATACAACCGAATAGGGTCAGAACTAACTCAAAACGACAGAAAGCAAGCAGATAACAGCGGGAAACAGCAGAGAACGACTAAACACAGCCGTATACAACCAAAATGAGTAGGAAACAGCCAAAAACAACAGAAAGTAGGCAGATAGCAGCTGTAAACGGTAGAAAATGACCAAATACAACCGAATAGAGCCAAATCCGGCTAAAAACGACAGAAAGTAAGCAGATACCAGCGCTAGACAACAGAAAACCACTAAACACAGCGGAATACAACTGAAAATAACAGAAAACAGCTCTTAGTACAACAGAAAGCAAGCAGATAACGGCTGTAAACGGTAGAAAACGAGCGAATACAACCAAATAGAACAGAAAACAGAGCATAACAACAGAAAGCAGGCAGATAACAGCGCTAAACGATAGAAAACGACTAAATTCAGCCGAATACAACAAGAAAAGGGCAGGAAAACAGCTAAAAACAACAGAAATCAAGCAGATAACAACTGTAAACGGTACAAAACGACCAAATACAACCGAATAGAGTCAAAACTAACGCAAAACGACAGAAAGCAAGCAGATAACGGCTGTAAACGCTAGAAGGCGACCGAGTACAACCAAATAGAACAGAAAACAGAGCATAACAACAGAAAGCGGGCAGATAACAGCGCTAAACAATAGAAAACGACTAAATTCAGCCGAATACAACAAGAAAAGAACAGAAAATAGCTAAAAAGAACAAAAAGCAGGCAGATAACAGCTGTAAACGGTAGAAAATGACCAAATACAACCGAATAGAGTCAAATCCAGCTAAAAAACGACGGAAAGTAAGCAGATAACAGCGCTAAGCAACAGAAAACGACTAAATGCAGCGGAATACAACTGATAATAACAGAAAGCAGCTCCTAGAGCAACAGAAAGCAAGCAGATAACGGCTGCAAACGGTAGGAAAACGACCGAATACAACCAAATAGAGCAGAAAGCAGAGCATAACAACAGAAAGCAGGCAGATAACAGCGCTAAACAATAGAAAACGACTAAATTCAGCCGAATACAACAAGAAAAGGACAGAAAACAGCTAAAAACAACAGAAATCAAGCAGATAACAACTGTAAGCGGTACAAAACGACCAGATACAACCGAATAGAGTCAAAACTAACGCAAAACGACAGAAAGCATACAGGTAACGGCTGGTAAACGCTAGAAAGCGACCGAGTACAACCAAATAGAACAGAAAACAGAGCATAACAACAGAAAGCGGGCAGATAACAGCGCTAAACAATAGAAAACGACTAAATTCAGCCGAATACAACAAGAAAAGAACAGAAAATAGCTAAAAACAACAAAAAGCAGGCAGATAACAGCTGGTAAACGGTAGAAAATGACCAAATACAACCGAATAGAGTCAAATCCAGCTAAAAACGACAGAAAGTAAGCAGATAACAGCGCTAAGCAACAGAAAACGACTAAATATAGCGGAACACAACTGAAAATAACAGAAAACAGCTCCTAGAACAACAGAAAGCAAGCAGATAACGGCTGGAAACGGTAGAAAACGACCGAATACAACCAAATAGAACAGAAAACAGAGCATAACAACAGAAAGCAGGCAGATAATAGCGCTAAACAACAGAAAACGACAAAACACAGCCGAATACATCCGGAAATAACAGAAAACAGCTCTCAAAACAACAGAAAGCAAGCAGATAACGGCAGTAAACGGTAGAAAACGACTGAATACAACCAAATAGAACAGAAAACAGAGCATAGCAACAGAAAGAACGCAGATAAAAGCGCTAAACAATAAAAAACGACTAAATTCAGCCGAATACAACAAGAAAAGGACAGAAAACAGCTAAAAACAACAGAAATCGAGTAGATAACAACTGTAAACGATAGAAAACGACCAAATACAACCGAATAGAGCCAAAGCCGACAGAAAGCAAGCAGATAACAGCGCTAAACAAGAGAAAACGACTAAGCACAGCCGAATACATCCGAAAATAACAGAAAACAGCTCTCAAAGCAACAGATAACGGCTGTAAACGGTAGGAAACGGCCGCATACAACTAAATAGAACAGAAAACAGAGCATAACAACAGAAAGCGGGCAGATAACAGCGCTAAACAATAGAAAACGACTAATTTCAGCCGAATACAACAAGAAAAGAACAGAAAATAGCTAAAAACAACAGAAATCAAGCAGATAACAACTGTAAATGATAGAAAACGACCAAATACAACCAAATAGGGTCAGAACTAACTCAAAACGACAGAAAGCAAGCAGATAACAGCGGGAAACAGCAGAAAACGACTAAACACAGCCGAATACAACAAGAAAAGGACAGAAAACAGCTAAAAACAACAGAAATCAAGCAGATAACAACTGTAAAGGGTACAAAACGACCAAATACAACCGAATAGTGTCAAAACTAACGCAAAACGACAGAGAGCAAGCAGATAACGGCTGTAAACGCTAGAAAGCGACCGAGTACAACCAAATAGAACAGAAAACAGAGAAGACAACAGAAAGCGGGCAGATAACAGCGCTAAACAATAGAAAACGACTAAATTCAGCCGAATACAACAAGAAAAGAACAGAAAATAGCTAAAAACAACAAAAAGCAGGCAGATAACAGCTGTAAACGGTAGAAAATGACCAAATACAACCAAATAAAACAGAGCATAACAACAGAAAGCAGGCAGATAACAGCGCTAAACAATAGAAAATGACTAAACTCAGCCGAATACAACAAGAAAAGAACAGAAAACAGCTAAAGATAACAGAAATCAAGCAGATAACAACTGCAAACGGTACAAAACGACCAAATACAACCGAATAGAACAGAAAACAGAGCATAACAACAGAAAGCAGGCAGATAACAGCGCTAAACAACAGAAAACGACAAAACACAGCCGAATACATCCGAAAATAACAGAAAACAGCTCTCAAAACAACAGAAAGCAAGCAGATAACGGCTGTAAACGGTAGAAAACGACTGAATACAACCAAATAGAACAGAAAACAGAGCATAACAACAGAAAGAAGGCAGATAAAGGCGCTAAACAATAAAAAACGACTAAATTCAGCCGAATACAACAAGAAAAGAACAGAAAACAGCTAAAAACAACAGAAATCGAGTAGATAACAACTGTAAACGGTACAAAACGACCAAATACAACCGAATAGAACAGAAAACAGAGCATAACAACAGGAAGCAGGCAGGTAACAGCGCTAAACAACAGAAAACGACAAAACACAGCCGAATACATCCGAAAATAACAGAAAACAGCACTCAAAACAACAGAAAGCAAGCAGATAACGGCTGTAAACGGTAGAAAATGACCAAATACAACCGAATAGAGCCAAATCCGGCTAAAAACGACAGAAAGCAAGCAGATAACGGCTGTAAACGGTAGAAAACGACCGAATACAACCAAATAGAACAGAAAACAGAGCATAACAACAGAAAGAAGGCAGATAAAAGCGCTAAACGATAAAAAACGACTAAATTCAGCCGAATACAACAAGAAAAGAACAGAAAACTGCTAAAAACAACAGAAATCGAGTAGATAACAACTGTAAACGATAGAAAACGACCAAATACAACCGAATAGAGCCAAAACCGACAGAAAGCAAGCAGATAACAGCGCTAAACAAGAGAAAACGACTAAGCACAGCCGAATACATCCGAAAATAACAGAAAACAGCTCTCAAAGCAACAGAAAGCAAGCAGATAACGGCTGTAAACGGTAGGAAACGGCCGCATACAACTAAATAGAACAAAAAACAGAGCATAACAACAGAAAGCGGGCAGATAACAGCGCTAAACAATAGAAAACGACTAATTTCAGCCGAATACAACAAGAAAAGAACAGAAAATAGCTAAAAACAACAGAAATCAAGCAGATAACAACTGTAAACGATAGAAAACGACCAAATACAACCGAATAGGGTCAGAACTAACTCAAAACGACAGAAAGCAAGCAGATAACAGCGGGAGACAGCAGAAAACGACTATTCACAGCCGAATACAACCAAAATGAGTAGAAAACAGCTAAAAACAACAGAAAGCAGGCAGATAACAGCTGTAAACGGTAGAAAATGACCAAATACAACCAAATAGAGCCAAATCCGGCTAAAAATGACAGAAAGTAAGCAGATAACAGCGCTAGACAACAGAAAACCACTAAACACAGCGGAATACAACAGAAAATAACAGAAAACAGCTCTTAGAACAACAGAAAGCAAGCAGATAACGGCTGTAAACGGTAGAAAACGACCGAATACAACCAAATAGAACAGAAAACAGAGCATAACAGCAGAAAGCAGGCAGATAACAGCGCTAAACAATAGAAAACGACTAAATTCAGCCGAATACAACAAGAAAAGAACAGAAAATAGCTAAAAACAACAAAAAGCAGGCAGATAACAGCTGTAAACGGTAGAAAATGACCAAATACAACCGAATAGAGTCAAATCCAGCTAAAAACGACCGAAAGTAAGCAGATAACATCGCTAAGCAACAGAAAACGACTAAATGCAGCGGAATACAACTGAAAATTACAGAAAACAGCTCCTAGAACAACAGAAAGCAAGCAGATAACGGCTGTAAACGGTAGAAAACGACCGAATACAACCAAATAGAACAGAAAACAGAGCATAACAACAGAAAGCAGGCAGATAACAGCGCTAAACAATAGAAAATGACTAAATTCAGCCGAATACAACAAGAAAAGAACAGAAAACAGCTAAAAACAACAGAAATCAAGCAGATAACAACTGCAAACGGTACAAAACGACCAAATGCAACCGAATAGAACAGAAAACAGAGCATAACAACAGAAAGCAGGCAGATAACAGCGCTAAACAACAGAAAACGACAAAACACAGCCGAATATATCCGAAAATAACAGAAAACAGCTCTCAAAACAACAGAAAGCAAGCAGATAATGGCTGTAAACGGCAGAAAACGACTGAATACAACCAAATAGAACAGAAAACAGAGCATAACAACAGAAAGAAGGCAGATAAAAGCGCTAAACAATAAAAAACGACTAAATTCAGCCGAATACAACAAGAAAAGAACAGAAAATAGCTAAAAACAACAGAAATCAAGCAGATAACAACTGTAAACGATAGAAGACGACCAAATACAACCGAATAGGGTCAGAACTAACTCAAAACGACAGAAAGCAAGCAGATAACAGCGGCAAACAGCAGAAAACGACTAAACACAGCCGAATACATCCGAAAATAACATAAAACAGCTCTCAAAACAACAGAAAGCAAGCAGATGACAGCTGTAAACGGTAGAAAATGACCAAATACAACCGAACAGAGCCAAGTCCGGCTAAAAACGACAGAAAGTAAGCAGATAACAGCGCTAGACAACAGAAAACCACTAAACACAGCGGAATACAACTGAAAGTAACAGAAAACAGCTCTTAGAACAACAGAAAGCAAGCAGATAACGGCTGTAAACGGTAGATAACGACCGAATACAACCAAATAGAACAGGAAAACAGAGCATAACAACAGAAAGTAGGCAGATAACAGCGCTAAACAATAGAAATCTACTAAATTCAGCCGAATACAACAAGAAAAGGACAAAAAACAGCTAAAAACAACAGAAATCAAGCAGATAACAACTGTAAACGGTACAAAACGACCAAATACAACCGAATAGGGTCAAAACTAACGCAAAACGACAGAAAGCAAGCAGATAACGGCTGTAAACGCTAGAAAGCGACCGAGTACAACCAAATAGAACAGAAAACAGAGCATAACAACAGAAAGCGGGCAGATAACAGCGCTAAACAATAGAAAACGACTAAATTCAGCCGAATACAACAAGAAAAGAACAGAAAATAGCTAAAAACAACAAAAAGCAGGCGGATAACAGCTGTAAACGGTAGAAAATGACCAAATACAACCGAATACAGTCAAATCCAGCTAAAACCGACAGAAAGTAAGCAGATAACAGCGCTAAGCAACAGAAAACGACTAAATACAGCGGAATACAACTGAAAATAACAGAAAACAGCTCCTAGAACAACAGGAAGCAAGCAGATAACGGCTGTAAACGGTAGAAAACGACCGAATACAACCAAATAGAACAGAAAACAGAGCATAACAACAGAAAGCAGGCAGATAACAGCGCTAAACGATAGAAAATGACTAAATTCAGCCGAATACAACAGGAAAAGAACAGAAAACAGCTAAAAACAACAGAAATCAAGCAGATAACAACTGTAAACGGTACAAAACGACCAAATACAACCGAATAGAACAGAAAACAGAGCATAACAACAGAAAACGACAAAACACAGCCGAATACATCCGAAAATAACAGAAAACAGCTCTCAAAACAACAGAAAGCAAGCAGATAACGGCTGTAGACGGTAGAAAACGACCGAATACAACCAAATAGAACAGAAAACAGAGCATAACAACAGAAAGCAGGCAGATAACAGCGCTAAACGATAAGACGACTAAATTCAGCCAAATACAACAAGAAAAGGACAGAAAACAGCTAAAAACAACAGAAATCAAGCAGATAACAACTGTAAACGGTACAAAACGACCAAATGCAACCGAATAGAGTCAAAACTAACGCAAAACGACAGAAAGCAAGCAGATAACGGCTGTAAACGCTAGAAAGCGACCGAGTACAACCAGTAGATATACAAGGAGAGTATCAGACCACTTGTCCCATAAGTTCCGAGACTCTCATATTTGGAGTCTTTGCGGGGGCCGTAGGTGCTGTAGGGGGCTCCGCATGTGTCCGTGGCATGTTTATGGGGCCCTGTGTATAATGGGGCCGTAAGGGGGCCCCAGATACAATCAGAAATTCGATAGATATACAAAGAAAATACGGGGCCACTTTTCCTAAAAGTTCCGAGACTCTCTCATTTGGAGCCTTTGGGGGGCCGTGGCATTGTAGGGGGCTCTGCATGTGTCCATGGGGCCCTGTGTGTGTGTGTGTAATGGGACCGTATGGGGCCCAGATACAATGAGAAATTTGATTCTTAATACCTTTCATCGGCGGCGCGCATTAGAAAAAATGGCGGACCTGTCTCAGCAAGTGGGATGGGTGCTTCGCATGTGTCTGGGGCCCCCTCTCAGGGCTTTGCGTCCGGATGGGGCACACATTGTGGCTTTGAATTGTGTACGATTTCTTGTTCGAACAAGTTTTCGATAGTAGTAAAAATAAATAATGATTAATCTATCGGATGCACGCGGACTGAGGTATCTCAAAGGTCAAGTACGTCGTAATTTGTAGCGCAACGTCACACATATTAACAAGGACGACGTCGTCGTTTCAATGTTGCCATATTTACAGAGACGACAGCCAAGTTAATACCTTTCATTAGGAATTAGGACGACGTCGTCGTTTCAATGTTGCCATATTTACAGAGACGACAGCCAAGTTAATACCTTTCATTAGAAATTAGAAAAAATGGCGGACCTGTCTCAGCAGGTGGGATGGGTGCTTCGCATGTGTCTGGGGCCCCCTCTCAGGGTTTTGCGTCCGGATGGGGCACACATTGTGGCTTTGAATTATGTACGATTTCTTGTTCGAACAAGTTTTCGATATTAGTAAAAATAGATAATGATTAATCTATCGGATGCACGCGCACTGAGGTATCTCAAAGGTCAAGTACGTTATAGGCAAAACAAGATTCTATACATTTACGTCATACCTTCATCGTAATTTGTAGCGCAACGTCACACATATTAACAAGGACGACGTCGTCGTGTCAATGTTGCCATATTTACAGAGACGACAGCCAAGTTAATACCTTTCATTAGAAATTAGAAAAAATGGCGGACCTGTCTCAGCAAGTGGGATGGGTGCTTCGCATGTATGTGGGGCCCCCTTTCAGCGCTTTGCGTCCAGGGGGACACACATTGTGGATTTGAATTGTTCTTATTCGAACAAGTTTTCGATAGTAGTAGAAATAAATGCAAGCGCACTGCGGTGATCTCAAAGGTCAAGTACGTTGTAGGAAAACAAGCTGATGCAATTACCGCACGCGATTGGAGCGAGGTTTCCATACATTTACGTCACACCTTGATTATAAAAGAGCTCTGCTTCAACTCAGTTTGTGTAAACAACTGGCCGTTCGTACTAAGAGTAGTACCGTCGTCTATGAAAGTGTATGTCGCAAACGTGAGATCCGGAAATTGATAAACGTAAGTGTGTAAGTGTTTTTTGTATTCCAAATGTTTGTTTTATGAAAATATTTATTTTTTATCGATTCAGTTATAATAAGAATATTTGGTTGAGAAGTGTTTTTTGGTATGGACGTTTTTAGTAATCTTTTTGTAGAATAAACTAGAAGGCATTCAGTTTCACTAGTCCTGATGTATAAAAAATTCTATTTTATTTTGATTCTTAAATGAATTAGATTTGTTCAACAAACACCGTGTTCTTCTAATCCTGTTTATTATAGAATGAATCTGACTAAATGAATAAAAAAATGTCTGCTTTAAACTTATCTGATGCTAGTTTCATAAAACTTTATTGAATGTATATTTTTAAAATAGATCAATTTGAATTTTGTTTGTTTCGTTTCGTATAACGCATGATTAAATAATTTTCGTTTTCTTTGGATTCAGATGGACCTAGATAAAATTAACGCAGTTACCGTTGGAAAGCCAAGGATTCCCCTACAAGACCTATCACTAAATACCAAGTACAAAATCTTGGGCATTCAGATTATAGAAGGTCGATACGGCGAGTGTCCCTTGGTTGATCTAGGCTCTAACGTTGTCTTTCTACCAAACAGAACAACCAGTACATTCAGGGACCACTTGGAAAAGTTTTCCGGAGGTGACTACGCCCTAGTGTATTTGGGTAAACTTCGAACAGCGAATGGTCACCAGATGCAACAATTTAAGATTGAAAAAATATAATTTGGTTAGTTTTGGCGTATACTTGTTAAACCTAGATTTAGGATATAGTGTACTTGTATTACATATATCTTCAAGGTAGAGTATAATGGATCTTTCAGAACCCATTGCTGACACGAGTAAAGATATTGTTCGCTTATTTAAGCAAGCATGTGATCATTTGGTTAAAAGTCCATCATCTATTTCAGATAGAGAGCACTGGATACGATTAGCAAATGGTCACTTAAAAATTTTCTATAAAGCTGTAAAGTACAGTAATATAAGTCATAATGCTCTGAAGTCATTACATACAAGCATATGCCATCTGAAGAGATTCATACATTTATTAAAAAATAATCATTCAGGAACTGGAATATCAAAAGGCGTTAAAATTCATAAAGTGAAGTGGGAAGATATTAATTCAGCGTTTGCAAGTAGAGTGAGGTCTGGAGTAGTATTTAATCTTAAACATAAAGACATTTTTCAGTTTTTGGATGAAGCGTTTTTGTTAATCCGTAGACGTATTAAAAATGCGTTGAAGGTGATGCCACTGTTGAAAATAAATACTAATTTTTGTGGTGAATTTGTAAAAAAGTCGAAGGGTGTTGAGATATCAGATTTCAAATATTTCAATACCAAAAATCATACGATAGATATTAGTACAGACTTGGAGAACTGGTTTCACGAGTATGTCACTGACAAAATTTTAAATAAACTATCAGAATTTCAAGAACGTGATTCAGGGTGGGGGTTAGATAGAATTATATCGTTGGAAGTAAATTTCAACAAAGTTGATGTTATTTCAGGTGGTTCGTCATACATTGAGCTTCCTATAGAGATAAAGCGTAAACGAGCTTGTATTAATGTAAAAAATAACGATAATTTATGCTTTGCATGGGCTATTGTATCAGCTTTATATTGTACTAGTAAACATGCTGATCGTACAAGTTCTTATCCAAATCCAAAATCTGTTTTGAATTTAGAACATTTAGATATGCCCATGCAATTAAATAACATTCACAAATTTGAGAAGCTGAATGACATCTCTGTGAACGTATTTGGATTGGAATTAGTTGAAAATAAGAAAAAAACTAAATATTTTTATCAAACCGTACCAGTTAGATTAACAACTTGTAAGAGGAATAAACATGTGAATCTCTTATTGATTCAAGATATATATTATCCCAAGCTGAAGGATTATGAAGTACCACCTGAGAGTGATAATGAAAGTGGTGACTATGAGGATAAAGCTCATTTTAGTTTTCATTATGTTTGGGTGAAAAATTTATCTGCGCTAGTTCATAAACGAACAAATAAGCATAATGGAAAGTTGTTTATTTGTGACAGGTGCTTAAATTATTTTCGAAGCACGGAAAAATTAAATCAACATGCAGAATATTGTGAACGACAAAACAAGTGTAAAGTATCATTTCCATCAGAACCATCCGTTCAATTTAAGGATTTTCGATACAAAGAAAAGACCCCGTTTGTTATTTACTCTGATTTTGAGTCACTGTTAGTTCCATTCAGTGATAAACAAAATTCATCCAAAACCACCAAATATCAAAAGCATGAGGTGTATAGTTGTGGATTTTACTTTAAATGTGATTATGATGATTCACTTTCTTTTTTTAAGAGTTATAGAGGTCTGGACTGTATGCAGTGGTTTGTTGAAGAAATAGAACAGATAGCAGACTTGGTTGAGTCAATGCTAAAACATGTAGAACCGCTAAATGTTCAAATAGATTTGAAGGACGTTGGTGATAATTCTTATTGTCATATGTGCGAAAAGAAGTTGCGTACAGGGGTTGACGAAATAGTTCGTGATCACAATCACTTCACTGGCGACTTTCGTGGCTTCGCACATTCTACTTGTAACTTGAATTATAAAAATATATTCGTGGTTCCAGTTGTTTTCCATAACTTTTCTGGTTACGACAGTCATTTCATTTTACGAGAAATCGCCCGGAACAATAGGATAACGTTGCTACCAATAAATAAGGAAAAATATATCTCTTTCACTGTCTATACAAATACAAAGTCAAATGTTAAATTCAGATTCATAGATTCCTTCCGATTCCTTGGAACATCTTTAGATACATTAGTAGAATTACTCGGTGCAGAAAACTTACGCATTTTGAAAACACAGTTTCATCATGCAGATGATGAGACATTCCATTTATTAACCAAAAAAGGTATTTTTCCTTATGATTATATTACATCTCTAAGTAAATTAGAAGAGACTAGTTTACCACCTCTCATAGCCTTTTATAATAAACTAAATGATAGCAATGTATCAGTGGAGCAGTATGAGCGAGCTAGTAAAGTTTGGCAAATGTTTAATTGTAAAAATATTGGCGATTATTCGGACATCTATATGAAAACTGATATTTTATTGTTAGCCGATGTTTTCGAGCATTTTCGCTCAAATGCTCATAAAACGTATGGTCTAGATCCTGCATGGTATTATACTTTACCAGGGTATACATGGTCATGTATGTTAAAATATACTCAATGTAAATTGGATATTATGAAAGATGTTGATCAATTATTATTTATTGAATCGGGAATAAGAGGTGGGATAAGTCAATGCTGTGGTAGATTTTCGAAGGCAAATAATCATTATATGACTAACTATGACCCAAGTCAATTATCAAAATACATTCTTTACACAGATATAAATAACATGTATGGTCATTCTATGTCAGATTACCTTCCATATGGAGGCTTTGAATGGGTAGATACGGACATTGATGTAACTACTATACCTGACGATAGTGAGATAGGATATATACTTTCAGTTGACATTCTATATCCAAAATCATTGCATAATGCTCACAGCGACTTTCCTTTGTGCCCAGAACATCGTGTACCTCCTGGTTCAAAATTACCAAAGTTAATGACAACCCTTTATGACAAATCTAAATACATAATCCATTATAGACTCTTGAAACAGGCTTTGGAAAATGGTCTAATTGTCACAAAAATTCATCGAGTTCTAAAATTTAAACAGTCAGCTTGGCTTAAACCATACATTGATTTCAATACTGAATTACGTCAAAGAGCAAAATCTAAATTTGAGGAAACTCAGACCAGATTAATGATTAATTCCATTTACGGTAAGACAATGGAGAACATTCGTAAGCATCGCATCGTAAAATTAGTAAATAAGTGGGGGGGTCGATACGGAGCTCGGAATTTAATAGCAAGCCCAAACTTTCACAGCAGAATGATTTTCGATGAAAATTTAGTAGCTATAGAAATGAACAAAACAGAGATAGTATTCAATAAACCACTGTACATAGGTATGGCCATTCTTGATATTTCTAAGATTTGTTTGTATGACTTCCATTATAAGTATATGATGAAAAAATTCCCTTTAGGGTCATGTAAGGCCCTTTATATGGACACTGATTCCCTCCTGTATGAGATCCACTGTAAGGACGTTTATATAGATTTAATTAAAAAAGATAGTCATATGTTTGATACAAGCGGTTATCCTCCTGATAATATTTACGGTATACAATTACTAAACAAAAAAGTTCCTGGACTAATGAAGGACGAAAACAACGGAGCAATAGTGACTTATTTTGTAGGTTTGCGATCAAAGCAGTACACTTTTTTAGTAGAAGGTGAAAGAAAAAGATGTGTTAAAAAGTCAAAGGGTATAAAGTCAAACATTATAAAAAATAAAATCTGTTTTGAAGATTACTTACACTGCTTGCAAAATAAAACTGAAAAGTCAGAATCCCAATGTTCCATTCGATCTTACGCTCATAAGGTTTTCAGCATAAATCAGGAAAAAGTCGCGTTAAGTCCTTTTGATGATAAAAGATATTTAGTACCCAATTCATATGATACTCTACCTTGGGGACATCATAGCATTATGGATATCTAAGATTATATACTTTTAGGAACAATAAAATGTTGAAATCGAAAAACTTGTGGAATCAAAATACATTTATGGAAACTTTATTTATAATCAAAAGACAAAAAAAATGTGTAAACGATTTATATGATATACATTATCCATATCGTAGTTTTAGTAGACTGAACTGATATAAAAAATGGGTATATTATATTTTTGAAATGTAATGTCAGATGATATATTTATCAATAAATATATTGAGAGTAACAACTGGGTTTTTGATGTATTCCGAAATAAAACGATTAGATGGGCTTAACTCTTTTAATGAATTATCTAATATCTAACATTATTCTCTTACGCAAGTCTTCCAACATACGATCTTTATAATAAAAGAAATATTCTCTAATACAATAGCTTTCTATACTATCGTCTAATACATCGCAGAAAGAAGTAATTGTACATTCCTCAGCATTTTCAATGTGATTTTGGGTTTGTAACACAACTTTTGC
Source organism: Callosobruchus maculatus (assembly GCA_951848785.1). NCBI lineage: Eukaryota > Metazoa > Arthropoda > Insecta > Coleoptera > Chrysomelidae > Callosobruchus > Callosobruchus maculatus. The sequence continues at coordinate 28,243 of CATOUR010000382.1, forward strand.
ACTTAGATCTAAAAAGTTATTATAAAAATGCGAAAAATTAAGTTTACATAACATGTTGATTTTAAAATTGATTACATGTTCGTCAGTTTGAATTATATCACTTACTATAGAGGAATTCAAATAAAAACTTGTCACAGTGTTTAATGTATTCTTGAACACTTTCAATACTTTACAATCTAGAAATGAAGACTTACAAACTTTTATGTCTTCAGCACTTGTTATTGATACAGAATTTTCACAACATCCAGAAGTAGATATGGTTGTTGATTCAGGATTGTCTAAATACTCTATCTTCATACGTCCTATTTCTTGAATAAACTGATTCCATTCGTATGCACTGAACGAAATATTGAAGTCCTTGTTAGATTTGTTGATTAATTTTACTGCTGGTGTGAAAACCCTGGCTACACTCAACCCACAATGAATGTACAACGGACTGGAGTCAGCGACATCATAATCTGTTCCTAACAGGTAAGGAAGCTTTTCGCAGAGAATTTGCACCTTATAACGTTCGAGAAAGTTATCTATTTGTTGCCAGTAATAGGTATCAACCGCATCATCATCAGAGAAGTGAGGTGATTCTTCTTCAGACGACATCTTTGACGATACTGAGTTAACGTGTATATTTTAACAGCTTATACTACTTTGACTCATAAGCGATTACTGCCATCTATCCAACTATTATGTGATTTATCTAGCCCATACCATTTTACGTAGACCTTTCCGCCTTTGCGACGTAATACTTTTTCTACCAAGTAAACGTCTGGCACTTCCGTTTTTTGAAGTTCATGCTCATAAAAACTTCCGAGTATTGGTGCTCCCGTCATATCCTCTAATATATAAGTTGTTGGATTTGTTAATTGAACTTTAACAATTTTGAATATTTCCGTGCTCCAATTTGGAGTGTATCCCTTCGAAAATAATTGTTTTGCCTTACTTATCCTTACCATGTCTCCAATTTCAAATTTACGCATACCAATCATTTTTATACGATTATAGGACTTGATTAGTACGGAACTCTGGTTATTTTTGTTGATATCGCATGGACGCATCTTTGTTGTTCGATGTTTTTGGTGATTATATTCATCAACTACATCTTGTAATATATTAATCCATTTATACGAACCATTCAAACTGAAATATTTATAAAGTTTCTCCTTGATCGTTCGTATAGCTCTTTCTGCAATTGCTGCTTTTTTGATACTATAAGTACTATAGTGATTGATGTTCAGTTTTTTCATTAGTCCTTTGAATTCACTATTATAGTACTCTTTACCTTGATCTGTTTGTAAGTTTTTGGGTACCCTGCCTTCCTCAATTATATCTTTGAACGCCTTAGTTACATCATCCCCTTTTTTACTCTTTAATGGTCTTGTCCATATGAATTTAGAAAATGTATCGATTACCAACAATATATAGCGGTAATTTTTATTAATTTTGGAATAGTTTTGCATTTCAATTAAGTCAGATTGCCATGTTTCATCAAGACCTTTTATAATGGTGCGTCTTCGGTTAAAATTTTTTCTGGCCGGCTTATGTAACTCTTTTATTAGCTGAAGCTTTTCTTTGGAATGAACTGCTCTCATGATGATCTAGGCATTAATGAGTAGATGGAAAATCTAGTTATCAATATAATATGTAGTAAGTTAGACATATTTTAAATGTTACCAGTTTCACTGAGTTTTGCATGTATTGTGTCATATTTTAACTTTAAATCTTGATGAGCCTTTTCTATGTCATTGAATTTTGCATCTACATGCGTTGCAACATCAATAAGATGATCCTTAAATATTTTCGTCTGAGATTCGATAACACTAATTTTTGACATCAGGTCATCTGTTAACTTTGATTTTTGGTCTATATCATTGAATTTTGCATCTACATGTTTTGCAACATCAAGAAGATGATCTGTAAACATTTTCGTCTGAGATTCGATCACACTTATTTTTGTCTTCAGATCGTCAATACCTTTGTCAATATTACCGTCTTTCGTTGTCAATTTCTTGAGCTGGTTGTCGATTTTGAAAAAAAAATCATCTAACCTTAATGCGTACTGACCTATTTGTTTCTTTGTATTAGATTCCAAACTTGCAAACCTAGTTTCGAATTGTGTGAATTTTTCATTCAAGTTGTCTGTTTGGTTATCTACATACTTTTTGGTAGCAGCATCTCCTAAGTTTTTTGGCTCTTTCACATTAGTTAATGTTAGATTTTCAATATCAATATCACCATCATTAGTTAACAAGAAACCCCGTCGTGTGGAGTGGAAAGAGACTGGCTCTTGAATTTGTCGCTGTGTTACAGCAACACGACCAAATTTATCAACGCTCATAATGATACTGCCATTGCTAGTAATATACCCAGTTATTTTATCATAACCTAATCAATAATGATGCCACATTCACGCAGCTCATTCAAAATGCTTATAATTTCATTATCTACTGAAGTATTTCCAGCGTTTTTGGAAGCCATCAGTAATCTTAATCTTTGAATCAGCTCGTTTGCATCATCCCAATATACGTAATCAATAGAATTTGTGTTATATACCATGTTAGTAGGAGGTGAAAGTCCACGTCCTAATTGTTGCGGATTTGATAAGGATCGACTTCTTGGTCTGAATAAGGGCTTAATTATTTCTTTGTATTTGTATGTACCGGAATGCTTTAAACGACCTACGGTATCTTTATGAACATTTGTTTCATCGAGAATTTGCTTGTATGCAGTTAAGTCTTCATCATTAAACGACGGGTCCGAGTAAAATATTAGCTGATAGACCCCCGGTGTTCCTTTGTACTGATTGCCTTTAATCAAAATATTACCAGTACGACGATCGAAATCAATGCGTTGTTTACCTAATCGCCATGATGAATTGGAAATATCATAAACAGGTCCGTAAACTTTATCAATTTTATCATCTGCTTGCCAATATTCAGTTACATATTTTTGTGAGATTTCTGGGTACTGGTCAACGTAATCATCAATTGCTGCACTAGAAATATTTTCGGAAAGAAAAGATGCCGAAGGTGGAGTGATGTCTGCATCAAAAGTATCATCACTAAGGTCATGTTTTGTTGATGCTATCTCTTCCATCGGCTGAAATGGTACGACTGATGATTGTTCTTCACGTTTGGGTGAATATTTCGGTTGTATTTTGATTTTTGTTTCCGGTGGCATGGGTTGACTTGATGGGGGCCGAGAAACGATCTGTTTCAGAGGTTCTACAATTGGTTTATAAATTCGCTCTAATGCAACATCTTCCTCAGTTCTACCTAACTTCAGGGCTAAATATTTTTTGCGAATATCCTTAGCGAGCTGTTGAATTTTTCGTTTACGATTAATGGTATCCATGAAGGATGAGATGTTTAACACTTAAATGGAACAATAGTAATGATATGAATGTGAATGGTTTATATCCTTATATACTGATCAAAACCCTTACGATACCGACCATCTTTAAGGTTAAAATCCTTCACTATAACTATGCATCCATACTTGTCTTTCCAACACTCGGAACACATTTCTTTAAATTTATCGTAATCCATATCAATCGTTACGTGTTCTTCAAACACGTGACGTAAATTAACATCGTCTTGCTTAAATAGAACAATAATGTTACAGTTGTCTCTCACAAGTTGCTTAGGGATTTTGGAGTATGTTTGACATAAGTAGAAACTATCGATCTGACGATGTCTCCCTCTAGAAAAATAGTCTCTTATTTTGTTTTGTTTCTCACATGCTATATCATCAAATATGAAGACTGAATCATTAAGAGCTTCCGATGGATCTACGATGGCATCCTCATTGTCATTAAAGGGAAAATGTTTTATTTCCCTCACCTTATTAAGCACTTCTTGTAATAACTGATATTTTGGTTGATATAAAGACCTGCTGTAGACATATATGTTTTTAAATTTCAGACCGTTAGGACTAAATATTAAACTTAACATAATATTGGTCTTTCCTGACCCGCTTGAACCGCAAATCGCGGCTCTGATGGAATTAGGTAATAGTTTACCATGTTTTTGTCTTGGTGACATCGTTATATTAGTATCTAAATCATCCAAATTTTCTATGGAAAGCATAGTTGGTTGTTGTACGAAGCGCATCTCGCTACCAAATAGGAGATAATATTAGCTCTTCATCTTATATATATATATATATTAGCAGTGACATTATGAAACCTCAGTCTCTAGTCTGATGTTCAACAGTCAAGAACAAAAACGTAGAAAAGGCAGCAGCTTATTTAGTAGCCAAAACGATGAAAGCAAAACATAAATTAGGGATGGGTGTCAGTAATAAACGTAAACAACGGTTAATATCTTTTCATCGAGATATTTTACAAAAAATCAAAGTACCAACTAAACAAGGTGCAGGTATTGATAATACCAAAAGTCACTTGAAACACTCCGCTTTGGCAGCGTTACGCGCGGCACGTATAGCAATTAAGCATGTAGGTGGGAGAAAAAAAGTTAAGGTTCCTAGACTCATACCAGTACCAAAGACAGGAGGTGTTTTACCATTATTACCAATTTTAGGAGCACTTAGTGCACTCGGAAGTTTGACAGGAGGTGCTGCTGCGGTAGCACGAACAGCAATTGATGCGAAAAATGCTAGAAAGCAGTTAGAGGAAGCTGAACGACATAATAAAACAATAGAAGCTATTGCTCTAGGTAAAAAAGGTTCTGGCTTATACTTGAGAAAAAATTCTCGTGGCGGCATGGGCTTATTTTTGGATAAAGGGACACAACAACGTGAACATGGATTATATTTGAAAAAACAATCTTCAAAAAACTACCAATAAAGCTGCCCAATAAAGCATTAACCGATCGAGATCTGTTAAAGTTTGCTAAAGTACTACAGATTAAACATTTTCGTGGTGTATTCATGCGAGACGGATTACCGAAAGCACCTCATAAAAATGAAAGAGCTATAGTCAATCTTGATACAAATTCCGGAGTCGGTACGCATTGGGTAGCTTACGCAAAACAGGGGCAAAATGTTACATATTTCGATAGTTTTGGACAGCTAAAGCCTCCACAAGAACTTGTTCAATATTTGGGAAAACATGTAAAAATATTATATAACAGCAAACGGTATCAAAACTTCAATCAAACAAATTGTGGACATTTATGCTTACAGTTTTTATATAAAATACCGTGAAACTGAGTTCCTGTATCATTATGTCTCAGCTTTTCACTCTGAAAGGGCGCTCATCAACGCTTAGCATAGACTTTTATAATCCTATCGAATTAGATCCTGACGCATTGTATGGTATTGCTCTGATTGGCTTTCATTCCTATAATAGCATTCCAAACATCCAAGAAGGGGATGGTAATAAATTTTATTATCAGCAACAAGGTGAATCAGACGTTATTACAATACCAACTGGTCTGTACGAAATTACGGATATAGAAAAATATATTAATCAGGCAGTAAGTAAATCTAAATCGTCATACGGGAACCTTGTACATAAAGAACCCACAAAACCACTTTTCTCTCTCAAACCAAATAATAATACACTAAAGTGTGAAATATTTAGTGATCAATTCAGTGTTGATTTCCGTCCTGAAGACAGTATAGGAAGAATTCTTGGTTTCTCGAGAAAGGTATTGGAACCAAAAGTTGTACACTCGTCAGATTTGCCAGTTCGAATAGTCAAAGTTGTTACAGTACATATTGATTGTAATCTTACGTCAGGTGCTTACTATAACCAAAAACCATCACACACCATCTTCGAGTTTTCAATAGGTGTGGATGCGGGTTAAGCAATCGACATTCAGCCAAGAAATTTAACATATTTACCAGTAACTGTCAGAAATTTCATTGATAATATAACACTCACAGTTTTGGATCAAGACGGCAATTTGGTAAATTTTCAAGGAGAAGAGATAATCATACGATTAGAACTAAAAAAGCTGTAAGATGGTTCTTGTTTTCGATAACTATTTCTATAAGACAAATATATCTAATCAAGCAGCTTCAGTCTATCGTCAGTCACGGTATAAGCAGCATCGGCAAAGGTTACATCAACTTACATCCGACAACATTTTATTTTTGAAATCATTAGGATATAATGTCATTAATACACAACATCTTCCAAAGTCCCAAGTTTGATGATTCTATTGTCAGAGAAGACATTAGAACATACTATCCATTCGTTAAGTCATTTGAATACAGCGATCAGGTGGAAATTACCATAAATCAACAAGATGCATGGTTGTCAATGCATGATGCCGCCATCTATATAGAGGGAACGATAACAAAAACAGGTAGTGGGACAGTTGAGTTAGTTAATAATGCTGGCTTATTTCTATTCGATTCCATATCTTATGAATTGAATGGCAAAGAAATTGATAGAGTACGTGATCCGGGTATTGTTAGTATGATAAGGGGATATTTATGTTACGAACCACATACATCTCAGCATCTTTCAATTGCCGGATGGAATTACCCATCAGGAGCAATTTTAAATGAAGATTTTACATTTTCAATGAGAATTCCTCTTTGGCATATATTTGGTTTTTTCATAGATTACCAAAAACCAATGTTCGGTAGACAAACCTTACGTTTAGTACGAGCAAAGCATGACAATAATTGTATCAAAATAACTTCAAATGAAGTTTCAGGTGCGTCAACCACAGCTAAAATTACGATTAATTGTCTAGAACTGAAAGTGAAACATATTTTCCTCAGTGATTCGCTGAAGTTAGATATGCTGTCAAAACTCAAAAAAGATACACCTATTCTCATGGCATACCGTCGATGGGAATTACATGAACTGCCTGCATTACCCGAAAATGCTACAAAGTCAATTTGGTCTGTCAAAACAAGCAGTGCTGTAGAAGCACCTAGATATGTCATAGTTGCATTTCAGACTAATCGAAAAGATAACCCTACTTCCAATAAACAAGTTTTAGATAATGCAAATATTTCAAATTTGAAGTTAATGATAAATTCAGATTATTATCCGCATGAAGACATGAAACTTAACTTTGAAACCAAAAAATATGTTGAGGCCCATTTTGCTTATTCACAATTCGCTAATGCGTTCTTAAATACCAACAATCATCATTCCCTCATTAATTACTCAACGTTTCATGATCGTGCAGTTTTTGTTATAGATTGTTCTCGAAGAAGTGAACATTTAAAATCATCAACTGTGGATGTAAAGCTAGAAATGGAGGCCAACAAAGGGTTCCCTAGTAATACTCGAGCATATTGCATTATCATTCATGATTGCGTCATGGAATACCTTCCGCTAAGCGAAATTGTGCGACGTTTATTATGAGCTTGTTGATTAATACATCAGTCAGTCCACTTTCTGTTACTCTACGCTTAGGTAGTGCTATTCATAGTCATAGCTGCAATAGGTAAAAATGAAGGTATTATTCGTAGACATTCAGGGATACAAATTAGGTGATCGTTTCATTGCAAAAGAAGTTGCAATATCTAATGGAAAACAAATAGCTCAATATATGCTTAAGCCACCAACTTCTTTTGGTGCTCTGAGTGGGGAGGAAAAGAAACAGGTTAAGTGGTTAGATACTTTCTATCATGGTCTAACTTACAACAGTGGAAATATTGAATATGACAACTTACGTGACCTGTTAGAATTACATATAAACGACGTCGACCTTATCTACATTCGTGGACATCAAAAGCATCGATTACTGACTTCTTTGTTACAGTGCTATATAACCAACTATAAGTTGAAAATCATTAACGTGGAAAATTTTGATGATTCACTGAGACTGAACATAAAATATAAGGTTGGCATACCTGAATGTCTGTATCATTCACCTGGGATATATATGTGTGCTTTAAAAAACTGTAAGCAATTATCTGATAGCATATCGTCACTGCTGCCTCAGTAATACCATAGTAAAATTAAGACAATGTTAGATAAAGCAGGGGTAAATACAAAATGTTCTTCCACACTCACAAATACTGTGGCTATTCTGGCACACATCGAAAAAATCAAACATCTAAAACATGCAATCAGGCTTTATGAAGAGAAGAAGCTATTACTGCAGCGTTTAGCAGCACTGACTTTGGATGACTCACATGGAACCAAGTAGAAGATGTTTTATGTATTATACAAACACTTAGCTATCTATGTATTATATTATGTGCAGAGTAAATAAAGAGCTTTGTAGATATACATTATTTGATTTATTTATATACATCATCATACAAAGTGTATGAGAAATACAAATAAAGCTAATAAAAGTATCCAATTTTGCTTGACATAACAAAAACATGAGATAAGTAAAACAAAACATTTTTTCATAAGTCCAACATCTCTTTTCTCATATCTGTTATCCTTCGATCTCATTATTCTATCTAAAAGTGTCTGCATGCGTTTAGCATAAACACATTTTCCCGAAAATTTTATGTGTTCTATTATAGGCATATCGTCTGCCTTCCATCTGTGTACTTCAACTCCACAACAAAATGTCTTACAAATGTCATGTGAACCCAGATAGAAAAATCCAGCCAATGCCAATTCGGTAGGGTCAGCAAAACCAGACCAGTTTTTTCCAAACGTTCTTAGACGCTTATCAAATGAGTCAAACTCTGTGTAATCGACAGATACACCACACATGATGGAACTTACTTTTGCTTCTGAATCAAAATTTTTATACCAACACCATTTTATAATTTGTAGAACAATTAATATCCCTTACGCTGCCGCTTTCTCTTTCTCGGTTAGGTCAGGCTCACGCGCGTCACGTCGCAGACGAATCAAGGTGTGACGTAAATGTATGGAAACCTCGCTCCAATCGCGTGCGGTAATTGCATCAGCTTGTTTTCCTACAACGTACTTGACCTTTGAGATCACCGCAGTGCGCTTGCATTTATTTCTACTACTATCGAAAACTTGTTCGAATAAGAACAATTCAAATCCACAATGTGTGTCCCCCTGGACGCAAAGCGCTGAAAGGGGGCCCCACATACATGCGAAGCACCCACCCCACTTGCTGAGACAGGTCCGCCATTTTTTCTAATTTCTAATGAAAGGTATTAACTTGGCTGTCGTCTCTGTAAATATGGCAACATTGACACGACGACGTCGTCCTTGTTAATATGTGTGACGTTGCGCTACAAATTACGATGAAGGTATGACGTAAATGTATAGAATCTTGTTTTTCCTATAACGTACTTGACCTTTGAGATACCTCAGTGCGCGTGCATCCGATAGATTAATCATTATCTACTTTTACTAATATCGAAAACTTGTTCGAACAAGAAATCGTACATAATTCAAAGCCACAATGTGTGCCCCATCCGGACGCAAAGCCCTGAGAGGGGGCCCCAGACACATGCGAAGCACCCATCCCACTTGCTGAGACAGGTCCGCCATTTTTTCTAATTTCTAATGAAAGGTATTAACTTGGATGTCGTCTCTGTAAATATGGCAACATTGAAACGACGACGTCGTCCTAATTCCTAATGAAAGGTATTAACTTGGCTGTCGTCTCTGTAAATATGGCAACATTGAAACGACGACGTCGTCCTTGTTAATATGTGTGACGTTGCGCTACAAATTACGACGTACTTGACCTTTGAGATACCTCAGTCCGCGTGCATCCGATAGATTAATCATTATTTATTTTTACTACTATCGAAAACTTGTTCGAACAAGAAATCGTACACAATTCAAAGCCATCCGGACGCAAAGCCCTGAGAGGGGGCCCCAGACACATGCGAAGCACCCATCCCACTTGCTGAGACAGGTCCGCCATTTTTTCTAATGCGCGCCGCCGATGAAAGGTATTAAGAATCAAATTTCTCATTGTATCTGGGCCCCATACGGTCCCATTACACACACACACACAGGGCCCCATGGACACATGCAGAGCCCCCTACAATGCCACGGCCCCCCAAAGGCTCCAAATGAGAGACGGAACTTTTAGGAAAAGTGGCCCCGTATTTTCTTTGTATATCTATCGAATTTCTGATTGTATCTGGGGCCCCCTTACGGCCCCATTATACACAGGGCCCCATAAACATGCCACGGACACATGCGGAGCCCCCTACAGCACCTACGGCCCCCGCAAAGACTCCAAATATGAGAGTCTCGGAACTTATGGGACAAGTGGTCTGATACTCTCCTTGTATATCTACTACAACCAAATAGAACAGAAAACAGAGCATAACCACAGAAAGCGGGCAGATAACAGCGCTAAACAATAGAAAACGACTAAATTCAGCCGAATACAACAAGAAAAGAACAGAAAATAGCTAAAAACAACAGAAATCAAGCAGATAACAACTGTAAACGATAGAAAACGACCAAATACAACCGAATAGGGTCAGAACTAACTCAAAACGACAGAAAGCAAGCAGATAACAGCGGGAAACAGCAGAAAACGACTGAACACAGCCGAATACAACCAAAATGAGTAGAAAACAGCTAAAAGCGACAGAAAGCAGGCAGATAACAGCTGTAAACGGTAGAAAATGACCAAATACAACCGAATAGAGCCAAATCCGGCTAAAAACGACAGAAAGCAAGCAGATAACGGCTGTAAACGGTAGAAAACGACCGAATACAACCAAATAGAACAGAAAACAGAGCATAACAACAGAAAGCAGGCAGATAACAGCGCTAAACAATAGAAAATGACTAAATTCAGCCGAATACGACAAGAAGAGAACAGAAAACAGCTAAAAACAACAGAAATCAAGCAGATAACAACTGTAAACGGTACAAAACGACCAAATACAACCGAATAGAACAGAAAACAGAGCATAACAACAGGAAGCAGGCAGGTAACAGCGCTAAACAACAGAAAACGACAAAACACAGCCGAATACATCCGAAAATAACAGAAAACAGCACTCAAAACAACAGAAAGCAAGCAGATAACGGCTGTAAACGGTAGAAAACGACTGAATACAACCAAATAGAACAGAAAACAGAGCATAACAACAGAAAGAAGGCAGATAAAAGCGCTAAACGATAAAAAACGACTAAATTCAGCCGAATACAACAAGAAAAGAACAGAAAACTGGTAAAAACGACAGAAATCGAGTAGATAACAACTGTAAACGATAGAAAACGACCAAATACAACCGAATAGAGCCAAAACCGACAGAAAGCAAGCAGATAACAGCGCTAAACAAGAGAAAACGACTAAGCACAGCCGAATACATCCGAAAATAACAGAAAACAGCTCTCAAAGCAACAGAAAGCAAGCAGATAACGGCTGTAAACGGTAGGAAACGGCCGCATACAACTAAATAGAACAAAAAACAGAGCATAACAACAGAAAGCGGGCAGATAACAGCGCTAAACAATAGAAAACGACTAATTTCAGCCGAATACAACAAGAAAAGAACAGAAAATAGCTAAAAACAACAGAAATCAAGCAGATAACAACTGTAGACGATAGAAAACGACCAAATACAACCGAATAGGGTCAGAACTAACTCAAAACGACAGAAAGCAAGCAGATAACAGCGGGAGACAGCAGAAAACGACTAATCACAGCCGAATACAACCAAAATGAGTAGAAAACAGCTAAAAACAACAGAAAGCAGGCAGATAACAGCTGTAAACGGTAGAAAATGACCAAATACAACCAAATAGAGCCAAATCCGGCTAAAAATGACAGAAAGTAAGCAGATAACAGCGCTAGACAACAGAAAACCACTAAACACAGCGGAATACAACAGAAAATAACAGAAAACAGCTCTTAGAACAACAGAAAGCAAGCAGATAACGGCTGTAAACGGTAGAAAACGACCGAATACAACCAAATAGAACAGAAAACAGAGCATAACAGCAGAAAGCAGGCAGATAACAGCGCTAAACAATAGAAAACGACTAAATTCAGCCGAATACAACAAGAAAAGAACAGAAAATAGCTAAAAACAACAAAAAGCAGGCAGATAACAGCTGTAAACGGTAGAAAATGACCAAATACAACCGAATAGAGTCAAATCCAGCTAAAAACGACCGAAAGTAAGCAGATAACATCGCTAAGCAACAGAAAACGACTAAATGCAGCGGAATACAACTGAAAATTACAGAAAACAGCTCCTAGAACAACAGAAAGCAAGCAGATAACGGCTGTAAACGGTAGAAAACGACCGAATACAACCAAATAGAACAGAAAACAGAGCATAACAACAGAAAGCAGGCAGATAACAGCGCTAAACAATAGAAAATGACTAAATTCAGCCGAATACAACAAGAAAAGAACAGAAAACAGCTAAAAACAACAGAAATCAAGCAGATAACAACTGCAAACGGTACAAAACGACCAAATACAACCGAATAGAACAGAAAACAGAGCATAACAACAGAAAGCAGGCAGATAACAGCGCTAAACAACAGAAAACGACAAAACACAGCCGAATATATCCGAAAATAACAGAAAACAGCTCTCAAAACAACAGAAAGCAAGCAGATAACGGCTGTAAACGGCAGAAAACGAATGAATACAACCAAATAGAACAGAAAACAGAGCATAACAACAGAAAGAAGGCAGATAAAAGCGCTAAACAATAAAAAACGACTAAATTCAGCCTAATACAACAAGAAAAGAAGAGAAAATAGCTAAAAACAACAGAAATCAAGCAGATAACAACTGTAAACGATAGAAAACGACCAAATACAACCGAATAGGGTCAGAACTAACTCAAAACGACAGAAAGCAAGCAGATAACAGCGGCAAACAGCAGAAAACGACTAAACACAGCCGAATACATCCGAAAATAACAGAAAACAGCTCTCAAAACAACAGAAAGCAAGCAGATAACAGCTGTAAACGGTAGAAAATGACCAAATACAACCGAACAGAGCCAAATCCGGCTAAAAACGACAGAAAGTAAGCAGATAACAGCGCTAGACAACAGAAAACCACTAAACACAGCGGAATACAACTGAAAGTAACAGAAAACAGCTCTTAGAACAACAGAAAGCAAGCAGATAACGGCTGTAAACGGTAGATAACGACCGAATACAACCAAATAGAACAGAAAACAGAGCATAACAACAGAAAGCAGGCAGATAACAGCGCTAAACAATAGAAATCTACTAAATTCAGCCGAATACAACAAGAAAAGGACAAAAAACAGCTAAAAACAACAGAAATCAAGCAGATAACAACTGTAAACGGTACAAAACGACCAAATACAACCGAATAGGGTCAAAACTAACGCAAAACGACAGAAAGCAAGCAGATAACGGCTGTAAACGCTAGAAAGCGACCGAGTACAACCAAATAGAACAGAAAACAGAGCATAACAACAGAAAGCGGGCAGATAGCAGCGCTAAACAATAGAAAACGACTAAATTCAGCCGAATACAACAAGAAAAGAACAGAAAATAGCTAAAAACAACAAAAAGCAGGCGGATAACAGCTGTAAACGGTAGAAAATGACCAAATACAACCGAATAGAGTCAAATCCAGCTAAAAACGACAGAAAGTAAGCAGATAACAGCGCTAAGCAACAGAAAACGACTAAATACAGCGGAATACAACTGAAAATAACAGAAAACAGCTCCTAGAACAACAGGAAGCAAGCAGATAACGGCTGTAAACGGTAGAAAACGACCGAATACAACCAAATAGAACAGAAAACAGAGCATAACAACAGAAAGCAGGCAGATAACAGCGCTAAACAATAGAAAATGACTAAATTCAGCCGAATACAACAGGAAAAGAACAGAAAACAGCTAAAAACAACAGAAATCAAGCAGATAACAACTGTAAACGGTACAAAACGACCAAATACAACCGAATAGAACAGAAAACAGAGCATAACAACAGAAAACGACAAAACACAGCCGAATACATCCGAAAATAACAGAAAACAGCTCTCAAAACAACAGAAAGCAAGCAGATAACGGCTGTAGACGGTAGAAAACGACCGAATACAACCAAATAGAACAGAAAACAGAGCATAACAACAGAAAGCAGGCAGATAACAGCGCTAAACGATAAGACGACTAAATTCAGCCAAATACAACAAGAAAAGGACAGAAAACAGCTAAAAACAACAGAAATCAAGCAGATAACAACTGTAAACGGTACAAAACGACCAAATGCAACCGAATAGAGTCAAAACTAACGCAAAACGACAGAAAGCAAGCAGATAACGGCTGTAAACGCTAGAAAGCGACCGAGTACAACCAAATAGAACAGAAAACAGAGCATAACCACAGAAAGCGGGCAGATAACAGCGCTAAACAATAGAAAACGACTAAATTCAGCCGAATACAACAAGAAAAGAACAGAAAATAGCTAAAAACAACAGAAATCAAGCAGATAACAACTGTAAACGATAGAAAACGACCAAATACAACCGAATAGGGTCAGAACTAACTCAAAACGACAGAAAGCAAGCAGATAACAGCGGGAAACAGCAGAAAACGACTGAACACAGCCGAATACAACCAAAATGAGTAGAAAACAGCTAAAAGCGACAGAAAGCAGGCAGATAACAGCTGTAAACGGTAGAAAGTGACCAAATACAACCGAATAGAGCCAAATCCGGCTAAAAACGACAGAAAGCAAGCAGATAACGGCTGTAAACGGTAGAAAACGACCGAATACAACCAAATAGAACAGAAAACAGAGCATAACAACAGAAAGCAGGCAGATAACAGCGCTAAACAATAGAAAATGACTAAATTCAGCCGAATACGACAAGAAAAGAACAGAAAACAGCTAAAAACAACAGAAATCAAGCAGATAACAACTGTAAACGGTACAAAACGACCAAATACAACCGAATAGAACAGAAAACAGAGCATAACAACAGGAAGCAGGCAGGTAACAGCGCTAAACAACAGAAAACGACAAAACACAGCCGAATACATCCGAAAATAACAGAAAACAGCTCTCAAAACAACAGAAAGCAAGCAGATAACGGCTGTAAACGGTAGAAAACGACTGAATACAACCAAATAGAACAGAAAACAGAGCATAACAACAGAAAGAAGGCAGATAACAGCGCTAAACCATAGAAAACGACTAAATTCAGCCGAATACAACAAGAAAAGAACAGAAAATAGCTAAAAACAACATAAATCAAGCAGATAACAACTGTAAACGATAGAAAACGACCAAATACAACCGAATAGGGTCAGTACTAACTCAAAACGACAGAAAGCAAGCAGATAACAGCGGGAAACAGCAGAAAACGACTAAACACAGCCGAATACGACCAAAATGAGTAGAAAACAGCTAAAAACAACAGAAAGCAGGCAGATAACAGCTGCAAACGGTAGAAAATGACCAAATACAACCGAATAGAGCCAAATCCGGCTAGAAACGATAGAAAGTAAGCAGATAACAGCGCTAGACAACAGAAAACCACTAAACACAGCGGAATACAACTGAAAATAACAGAAAACAGCTCTCAAAACGACAGAAAGCAAGCAGATAACGGCTGTAAACGGTAGAAAACGAGTGAATACAACCAAATAGAACAGAAAACAGAGCATAACAGCAGAAAGAAGGCAGATAAAAGCACTAAACAATAAAAAACGACTAAATTCAGCCGAATACAACAAGAAAAGAACAGAAAACAGCTAAAAACAGCAGAAGTCGAGTAGATAACAACTGTAAACGATAGAAAACGACCAAATACAACCGAATAGAGCCAAAACCGACAGAAAGCAAGCAGATAACACCGCCAAACAAGAGAAAACGACTAAGCACAGCCGAATACATCCGAAAATAACAGAAAACAGCTCTCAAAGCAACAGAAAGCAAGCAGATAACGGCTGTAAACGGTAGAAAACGACCGAATACAACCAAATAGAACAGAAAACAGAGCATAACAACAGAAAGCAGGCAGATAACAGCGCTAAACAATAGAAGACGACTAAATTCAGCCAAATACAACAAGAAAAGGACAGAAAACAGCTAAAAACAACAGAAATCAAGCAGATAACAACTGTAAACGGTACAAAACGACCAAATGCAACCGAATAGAGTCAAAACTAACGCAAAACGACAGAAAGCAAGCAGATAACGGCTGTAAACGCTAGAAAGGGACCGAGTACAACCAAATAGAACAGAAAACAGAGCATAACAACAGAAAGCGGGCAGATAACAGCGCTAAACAATAGAAAACGACTAAATTCGGCCGAATACAACAAGAAAAGAACAGAAAATAGCTAAAAACAACAAAAAGCAGGCAGATAACAGCTGTAAGCGGTAGAAAATGACCAAATACAACCGGATAGAGTCAAATCCAGCTAAAAACGACAGAAAGTAAGCAGATAACAGCGCTAAGCAACAGAAAACGACTAAATACAGCGGAATACAACTGAAAATAACAGAAAATAGCTCCAAGAACAACAGAAAGCAAGCAGATAACGGCTGTAAACGGTAGAAAACGACCGAATACAACCAAATAGAACAGAAAACAGAGCATAACAACAGGAAGCAGGCAGGTAACAGCGCTAAACAACAGAAAACGACAAAACACAGCCGAATACATCCGAAAATAACAGAAAACAGCACTCAAAACAACAGAAAGCAAGCAGATAACGGCTGTAAACGGTAGAAAACGACTGAATACAACCAAATAGAACAGAAAACAGAGCATAACAACAGAAAGAAGGCAGATAAAAGCGCTAAACGATAAAAAACGACTAAATTCAGCCGAATACAACAAGAAAAGAACAGAAAACTGCTAAAAACAACAGAAATCGAGTAGATAACAACTGTAAACGATAGAAAACGACCAAATACAACCGAATAGAGCCAAAACCGACAGAAAGCAAGCAGATAACAGCGCTAAACAAGAGAAAACGACTAAGCACAGCCGAATACATCCGAAAATAACAGAAAACAGCTCTCAAAGCAACAGAAAGCAAGCAGATAACGGCTGTAAACGGTAGGAAACGGCCGCATACAACTAAATAGAACAAAAAACAGAGCATAACAACAGAAAGCGGGCAGATAACAGCGCTAAACAATAGAAAACGACTAATTTCAGCCGAATACAACAAGAAAAGAACAGAAAATAGCTAAAAACAACAGAAATCAAGCAGATAACAACTGTAAACGATAGAAAACGACCAAATACAACCGAATAGGGTCAGAACTAACTCAAAACGACAGAAAGCAAGCAGATAACAGCGGGAGACAGCAGAAAACGACTAATCACAGCCGAATACAACCAAAATGAGTAGAAAACAGCTAAAAACAACAGAAAGCAGGCAGATAACAGCTGTAAACGGTAGAAAATGACCAAATACAACCAAATAGAGCCAAATCCGGCTAAAAATGACAGAAAGTAAGCAGATAACAGCGCTAGACAACAGAAAACCACTAAACACAGCGGAATACAACAGAAAATAACAGAAAACAGCTCTTAGAACAACAGAAAGCAAGCAGATAACGGCTGTAAACGGTAGAAAACGACCGAATACAACCAAATAGAACAGAAAACAGAGCATAACAGCAGAAAGCAGGCAGATAACAGCGCTAAACAATAGGAAACGACTAAATTCAGCCGAATACAACAAGAAAAGAACAGAAAATAGCTAAAAACAACAAAAAGCAGGCAGATAACAGCTGTAAACGGTAGAAAATGACCAAATACAACCGAATAGAGTCAAATCCAGCTAAAAACGACCGAAAGTAAGCAGATAACATCGCTAAGCAACAGAAAACGACTAAATGCAGCGGAATACAACTGAAAATTACAGAAAACAGCTCCTAGAACAACAGAAAGCAAGCAGATAACGGCTGTAAACGGTAGAAAACGACCGAATACAACCAAATAGAACAGAAAACAGAGCATAACAACAGAAAGCAGGCAGATAACAGCGCTAAACAATAGAAAATGACTAAATTCAGCCGAATACAACAAGAAAAGAACAGAAAACAGCTAAAAACAACAGAAATCAAGCAGATAACAACTGCAAACGGTACAAAACGACCAAATACAACCGAATAGAACAGAAAACAGAGCATAACAACAGAAAGCAGGCAGATAACAGCGCTAAACAACAGAAAACGACAAAACACAGTCGAATATATCCGAAAATAACAGAAAACAGCTCTCAAAACAACAGAAAGCAAGCAGATAACGGCTGTAAACGGCAGAAAACGAATGAATACAACCAAATAGAACAGAAAACAGAGCATAACAACAGAAAGAAGGCAGATAAAAGCGCTAAACAATAAAAAACGACTAAATTCAGCCTAATACAACAAGAAAAGAAGAGAAAATAGCTAAAAACAACAGAAATCAAGCAGATAACAACTGTAAACGATAGAAAACGACCAAATACAACCGAATAGGGTCAGAACTCACTCAAAACGACAGAAAGCAAGCAGATAACAGCGGCAAACAGCAGAAAACGACTAAACACAGCCGAATACATCCGAAAATAACAGAAAACAGCTCTCAAAACAACAGAAAGCAAGCAGATAACAGCTGTAAACGGTAGAAAATGACCAAATACAACCGAACAGAGCCAAATCCGGCTAAAAACGACAGAAAGTAAGCAGATAACAGCGCTAGACAACAGAAAACCACTAAACACAGCGGAATACAACTGAAAGTAACAGAAAACAGCTCTTAGAACAACAGAAAGCAAGCAGATAACGGCTGTAAACGGTAGATAACGACCGAATACAACCAAATAGAACAGAAAACAGAGCATAACAACAGAAAGCAGGCAGATAACAGCGCTAAACAATAGAAATCTACTAAATTCAGCCGAATACAACAAGAAAAGGACAAAAAACAGCTAAAAACAACAGAAATCAAGCAGATAACAACTGTAAACGGTACAAAACGACCAAATACAACCGAATAGGGTCAAAACTAACGCAAAACGACAGAAAGCAAGCAGATAACGGCTGTAAACGCTAGAAAGCGACCGAGTACAACCAAATAGAACAGAAAACAGAGCATAACAACAGAAAGCGGGCAGATAGCAGCGCTAAACAATAGAAAACGACTAAATTCAGCCGAATACAACAAGAAAAGAACAGAAAATAGCTAAAAACAACAAAAAGCAGGCGGATAACAGCTGTAAACGGTAGAAAATGACCAAATACAACCGAATAGAGTCAAATCCAGCTAAAAACGACAGAAAGTAAGCAGATAACAGCGCTAAGCAACAGAAAACGACTAAATACAGCGGAATACAACTGAAAATAACAGAAAACAGCTCCTAGAACAACAGGAAGCAAGCAGATAACGGCTGTAAACGGTAGAAAACGACCGAATACAACCAAATAGAACAGAAAACAGAGCATAACAACAGAAAGCAGGCAGATAACAGCGCTAAACAATAGAAAATGACTAAATTCAGCCGAATACAACAGGAAAAGAACAGAAAACAGCTAAAAACAACAGAAATCAAGCAGATAACAACTGTAAACGGTACAAAACGACCAAATACAACCGAATAGAACAGAAAACAGAGCATAACAACAGAAAACGACAAAACACAGCCGAATACATCCGAAAATAACAGAAAACAGCTCTCAAAACAACAGAAAGCAAGCAGATAACGGCTGTAGACGGTAGAAAACGACCGAATACAACCAAATAGAACAGAAAACAGAGCATAACAACAGAAAGCAGGCAGATAACAGCGCTAAACGATAAGACGACTAAATTCAGCCAAATACAACAAGAAAAGGACAGAAAACAGCTAAAAACAACAGAAATCAAGCAGATAACAACTGTAAACGGTACAAAACGACCAAATGCAACCGAATAGAGTCAAAACTAACGCAAAACGACAGAAAGCAAGCAGATAACGGCTGTAAACGCTAGAAAGCGACCGAGTACAACCAAATAGAACAGAAAACAGAGCATAACCACAGAAAGCGGGCAGATAACAGCGCTAAACAATAGAAAACGACTAAATTCAGCCGAATATAACAAGAAAAGAACAGAAAATAGCTAAAAACAACAGAAATCAAGCAGATAACAACTGTAAACGATAGAAAACGACCAAATACAACCGAATAGGGTCAGAACTAACTCAAAACGACAGAAAGCAAGCAGATAACAGCGGGAAACAGCAGAAAACGACTGAACACAGCCGAATACAACCAAAATGAGTAGAAAACAGCTAAAAGCGACAGAAAGCAGGCAGATAACAGCTGTAAACGGTAGAAAGTGACCAAATACAACCGAATAGAGCCAAATCCGGCTAAAAACGACAGAAAGCAAGCAGATAACGGCTGTAAACGGTAGAAAACGACCGAATACAACCAAATAGAACAGAAAACAGAGCATAACAACAGAAAGCAGGCAGATAACAGCGCTAAACAATAGAAAATGACTAAATTCAGCCGAATACGACAAGAAAAGAACAGAAAACAGCTAAAAACAACAGAAATCAAGCAGATAACAACTGTAAACGGTACAAAACGACCAAATACAACCGAATAGAACAGAAAACAGAGCATAACAACAGGAAGCAGGCAGGTAACAGCGCTAAACAACAGAAAACGACAAAACACAGCCGAATACATCCGAAAATACAGAAAACAGCTCTCAAAACAACAGAAAGCAAGCAGATAACGGCTGTAAACGGTAGAAAACGACTGAATACAACCAAATAGAACAGAAAACAGAGCATAACAACAGAAAGAAGGCAGATAACAGCGCTAAACCATAGAAAACGACTAAATTCAGCCGAATACAACAAGAAAAGAACAGAAAATAGCTAAAAACAACATAAATCAAGCAGATAACAACTGTAAACGATAGAAAACGACCAAATACAACCGAATAGGGTCAGTACTAACTCAAAACGACAGAAAGCAAGCAGATAACAGCGGGAAACAGCAGAAAACGACTAAACACAGCCGAATACGACCAAAATGAGTAGAAAACAGCTAAAAACAACAGAAAGCAGGCAGATAACAGCTGCAAACGGTAGAAAATGACCAAATACAACCGAATAGAGCCAAATCCGGCTAGAAACGATAGAAAGTAAGCAGATAACAGCGCTAGACAACAGAAAACCACTAAACACAGCGGAATACAACTGAAAATAACAGAAAACAGCTCTCAAAACGACAGAAAGCAAGCAGATAACGGCTGTAAACGGTAGAAAACGAGTGAATACAACCAAATAGAACAGAAAACAGAGCATAACAGCAGAAAGAAGGCAGATAAAAGCACTAAACAATAAAAAACGACTAAATTCAGCCGAATACAACAAGAAAAGAACAGAAAACAGCTAAAAACAGCAGAAGTCGAGTAGATAACAACTGTAAACGATAGAAAACGACCAAATACAACCGAATAGAGCCAAAACCGACAGAAAGCAAGCAGATAACACCGCCAAACAAGAGAAAACGACTAAGCACAGCCGAATACATCCGAAAATAACAGAAAACAGCTCTCAAAGCAACAGAAAGCAAGCAGATAACGGCTGTAAACGGTAGAAAACGACCGAATACAACCAAATAGAACAGAAAACAGAGCATAACAACAGAAAGCAGGCAGATAACAGCGCTAAACAATAGAAGACGACTAAATTCAGCCAAATACAACAAGAAAAGGACAGAAAACAGCTAAAAACAACAGAAATCAAGCAGATAACAACTGTAAACGGTACAAAACGACCAAATGCAACCGAATAGAGTCAAAACTAACGCAAAACGACAGAAAGCAAGCAGATAACGGCTGTAAACGCTAGAAAGGGACCGAGTACAACCAAATAGAACAGAAAACAGAGCATAACAACAGAAAGCGGGCAGATAACAGCGCTAAACAATAGAAAACGACTAAATTCGGCCGAATACAACAAGAAAAGAACAGAAAATAGCTAAAAACAACAAAAAGCAGGCAGATAACAGCTGTAAGCGGTAGAAAATGACCAAATACAACCGGATAGAGTCAAATCCAGCTAAAAACGACAGAAAGTAAGCAGATAACAGCGCTAAGCAACAGAAAACGACTAAATACAGCGGAATACAACTGAAAATAACAGAAAATAGCTCCAAGAACAACAGAAAGCAAGCAGATAACGGCTGTAAACGGTAGAAAACGACCGAATACAACCAAATAGAACAGAAAACAGAGCATAACAACAGGAAGCAGGCAGGTAACAGCGCTAAACAACGGAAAACGACAAAACACAGCCGAATACATCCGAAAATAACAGAAAACAGCACTCAAAACAACAGAAAGCAAGCAGATAACGGCTGTAAACGGTAGAAAACGACTGAATACAACCAAATAGAACAGAAAACAGAGCATAACAACAGAAAGAAGGCAGATAAAAGCGCTAAACGATAAAAAACGACTAAATTCAGCCGAATACAACAAGAAAAGAACAGAAAACTGCTAAAAACAACAGAAATCGAGTAGATAACAACTGTAAACGATAGAAAACGACCAAATACAACCGAATAGAGCCAAAACCGACAGAAAGCAAGCAGATAACAGCGCTAAACAAGAGAAAACGACTAAGCACAGCCGAATACATCCGAAAATAACAGAAAACAGCTCTCAAAGCAACAGAAAGCAAGCAGATAACGGCTGTAAACGGTAGGAAACGGCCGCATACAACTAAATAGAACAAAAAACAGAGCATAACAACAGAAAGCGGGCAGATAACAGCGCTAAACAATAGAAAACGACTAATTTCAGCCGAATACAACAAGAAAAGAACAGCAACAGCTAAAAACAACAGAAATCAAGCAGATAACAACTGTAAACGATAGAAAACGACCAAATACAACCGAATAGGGTCAGAACTAACTCAAAACGACAGAAAGCAAGCAGATAACAGCGGGAGACAGCAGAAAACGACTAACCACAGCCGAATACAACCAAAATGAGTAGAAAACAGCTAAAAACAACAGAAAGCAGGCAGATAACAGCTGTAAACGGTAGAAAATGACCAAATACAACCAAATAGAGCCAAATCCGGCTAAAAATGACAGAAAGTAAGCAGATAACAGCGCTAGACAACAGAAAACCACTAAACACAGCG
>CATOUR010000383.1:0-80278 GCA_951848785.1 Callosobruchus maculatus
TTTAAGGAGTCGAAGTTATTGGTTTTAAGCCCTTCTGCATCCCTTATTGGTGGTTGTCGGGATTTAAGTCTGTTTATCTGCAACGGGGGTATTGCTCGGTGGATGGGCAGTTTGTTGTTGGCCGTAATCTTGTTATACTCCCTTAGAAGGGCGTCAGTCCTTCGCAGCTGCGGTGGGGCTATTCCAGAAAGTACAGGCAGCCATTGAGTTGGGGTTGTCTTTACTGCGCCTGTAATAAGTCTCATAGTGTGATTTAGTTGGACGTCAATTAGCCTGGTATGATGGCTGTTAATCCAGACAGGCGCACAGTACTCAGCACACGAATAGACAAGAGCTAGTGCACTGGTTCGTAGAGTTGGAGCAGTGGCACCCCACGTCGTTCCACACAGCTTTTGGATAATGTTGTTGCGTGTTCTGAGTTTTCCTGCAGTGTTTGCGAGGTGTTTCTTATAGCAGAGGGTGCGATCTAACGTTACTCCAAGATATTTTGGGAAATGGTTATGTTTCAGGGGTTTGCCTGCAAAAAGTACCTGCAGTTCATATTTAGCTAGTTTGTTATTCAGGTGGAAGCAGGAAACTTCAGTTTTGTTGGGGCTCGGTACTAGTCTCCATTTCTTGAAGTAGTTGTTTAGAGCTAACAAGTCGTTAGAAAGAGTATGCTCAACGTTCTTGAAGCTCTTATCGGAAAAAGCTATGGCTATATCGTCCGCATAGCAAAACTTGTAACTGACTGTTTCTGGCATGTCAGATATATATAGATTGAAAAGTAAGGGGGCCAGTACTGAGCCTTGTGGAAGTCCGTTGTTCAATTTGCGTTGCCTGTCTGCTTTCTCGTTTAGGATTACTTCGAACTTTCTGTCGCATAACATGTTGTTTATGAGTCTTGCAGTGGTCTGACAGGGAATCACCTGCAGCAACTTATATAGGAGACCCTCCCTCCAGACCGTATCGTATGCGGCAGTGAGGTCAACAAACGCCACTCCCGTCTTCATGTTTGCTGGTAGCCTGCCTCTATATGCGTTGTGAGGGACAGTACTTGATCACAACAACTGCGACCCGGTCTGAAACCAGCCTGGGTTATCGGGACCCGGTCTAAGATAGTCGCGCTCAGTCGGTTGTAGACAGCCCTTTCTAGTAATTTATAGCAGCAACTGAGCAAGGCTATAGGTCTGTAGCTGGCGGGTTGATCGTTCGGTTTACCGGGTTTTAATATTGATATGACCTTCGTTCTTTTGAATTCCCGTGGAAGGTTTCCCGTATTAAGGAGGTTCGTGAAGAAGAGAGATAGCCACACTCTTGTTTGCTGACCTGCGAGAATGAGAAATTCCGGCAGGACGCCGTCGAAACCAGGAGCCCTTCCAGGCCTAACATCTGATATGGCATTATTAATGTCTTCGATCGAAAAGGGTCGGGAAAACGTTGTTTGGATAGGAGCGTTCCTTCTCAGTAAAGTCAATTCCTTCTTCACGCGTTTTGTATACTCTCTATCAGAAGGTGCTCTTGACGTTTCTACAATATGCGCAGCAATTTTGTCTGGAGTTACTCCCGACGGTGCCCGTGTGGATGGCGTGCTTGAGCCTAGTTTTCTAAGAAGGCTCCAGGCCTTTCGACTTGAGTGTTGGAAGTTCATTTCCGACGTAGTCTCCTCCCACTTACGCCTTCGTGAGCTGTCCAGGGCAGAGATGAGTTCGTCGGCAATATCTGGATTGTTGGTTTCCTGAAAGTCGCCGTATAGGAGTTCGCACCGTTCATCCCACCCAGGGATATATTCCTTCCTGTATCCCCTAGGAATGGTCCTTTTTGCAGCGCTGATCATTGCTCCAACGAAACGTTTGTAATTGTTTGATGTTGGCGGTATCCACTGTACCAGCCGGTCCAGCTCCCGTGAGTAGTTACACCAGTCCGCCTTTGCAAGATTCCATCGAGGCCGAGGGATGGATCGTATTAGGGGTATTTGGATTCCCACCTCTAAGAAAACTGGCCTGTGTTGGCTGTGTGGGAAGGCCTCTGCGACTTTTCTGTTAGCTGGTATAGGGATCCATTTCCGGTTGCAGCTCACAAAGCACAAATCAGGGTTACTTTCTGAATTCCAGGCTGCTGATTTGAAAGTGCCTTTATCTTTGGCATCAAATACAAGAAAGATATCATTATCATCAGCCCATTCAGCCAACCTTGTGCCATTTTCGTCACAGTCGGGGTATCTCCACCGTTGGTGGTGGCTGTTAAAGTCTCCAATATATATAGCCGGATGCTGTTGTACTGGAAGTGGTTGTTCAGGCCACTCCGCTGCCGGTGGCTTATATACGTTTACAATTGTGACTTCTCCCACTTTTACTATTACACTGTGTATGTTGTTATTTGTGTCATTGGAAACGAGTTGGGCATTGTCAATATTGTTGCGAATATAAGAGGCTACGCCGTAAGTATGGTGGTAAGTGGCTCCCAGTAATGTATAACCAGAAATGTGTCCCCGCCTGGTGAGTGATTCCTCACTGTCGGCGTGAGTTTCTTGAATCGCTATGACATCAACCTTATTGTCCAAAAGTAGTTTGGAGATGCAGTCGCTTTTAGCTCTGCTTATGCTCTCCACATTGAGCTGACAAATACGAATAAAACTAGCGATATTTCTAGTCTGTAAGTCTTTAGCACTTATGTTCGTCATGTTTTAACCAGGAAATCTGAAAAAAGAGTCTGGTTGCCAGGTTCGCTCTAGCTCATTTAGCGTTACCCAGGGTGCACGTGTAGCTTCCTGCTACGGACGCGAGCTAGTCTGCACCCCAAAACAACAGAAATCAAGCAGATAGCAACTGTAAACGGTACAAAACGACCAAATACAACCGAATAGAGTCTAAGCTAACCCAAAACGACAGAAAGCAAGCAGATAACGGCTGTAAACGCTAGAAAGCGACCGAGTACAACCAAATAGAACAGAAAACAGAGCATAACAACAGAAAGCGGGCAGATAACAGCGCTAAACAATAGACAACGACTAAACTCAGCGAATACAACAAGAAAAGAACAGAAAATAGCTAAAAACAACAAAAAGCAGGCAGATAACAGCTGTAAACGGTAGAAAATGACCAAATACAACCGAATAGAGTCAAATCCAGCTAAAAACGACAGAAAGTAAGCAGATAACAGCGCTAAGCAACAGAAAACGACTAAATACAGCGGCATACAACTGAAAATAACAGAAAACAGCTCCTAGAACAACAGAAAGCAAGCAGATAACGGCTGTAAACGGTAGAAAACGACTGAATACAACCAAATAGAACAGAAAACAGAGCACAATAACAGAAAGCAGGCAGATAACAGCGCTAAACAATAGAAAACGACTAAATTCAGCCGAATACAACAAGAAAAGGACAGAAAACAGCTAAAAACAACAGAAATCAAGCAGATAACAACTGTAAACGGTACAAAACGACCAAATACAACCGAATAGAGTCAAAACTAATGCAAAACGACAGAAAGCAAGCAGATAACGGCTGTAAACGGTAGAAAACGACCGAATACAACCAAATAGAACAGAAAACAGAGCATAACAACAGAAAGCAGGCAGATAACAGCGCTAAACAATAGATAATGACTAAATTCAGCCGAATACAACAAGAAAAGAACAGAAAACAGCTAAAAACAACAGAAATCAAGCAGATGACAACTGTAAACGGTACAAAACGACCAAATACAACCGAATAGAACAGAAAACAGAGCATAACAACAGAAAGCAGGCAGATAACAGGGCTAAACAACAGAAAACGACAAAACACAGCCGAATACATCCGAAAATAACAGAAAACGGCTCTCAAAATAACAGAAGGCAAGCAGATAACGGCTGTAGACGGTAGAAAACGACTGAATACAACCAAACAGAACAGAAAACAGAGCATAACAACAGAAAGAAGGCAGATAAAAGCGCTAAACAATAAAAAACGACTAAATTCAGCAGAATACAACAAGAAAGAACAGAAAACAGCTAAAAACAACAGAAATCGAGTAGATAACAACTGTAAACGATAGAAAACGACCAAATACAACCGAATAGAGCCAAAACCGACAGAAAGCAAGCAGATAACAGCGCTAAACAAGAGGAAAACGACTAAGCACAGCCGAATACATCCGAAAATAACAGAAAACAGCTCTCAAAGCAACAGACAGCAAGCAGATAACGGCTGTAAACGGTAGGAAACGGCCGCGTGCAACTAAATAGAACAGAAAACAGAGCATAACAACAGAAAGCGGGCAGATAACAGCGCTAAACAATAGAAAACGACTAAATTCAGCCGAATACAACAAGAAAAAGACAGAAAACAGCTATGAACAACAGAAATCAAGCAGATAACAACTTTAAACGGTACAAAACGACCAAATACAACCGAATAGAGTCAAAACTAACCCAAAACGACAGAAAGCAAGCAGATAACTGCTGTAAACGCTAGAAAGCGACCGAGTACAACCAAATAGAACAGAAAACAGAGCATAACAACAGAAAGCAGGCAGATAACAGCGCTAAACAATAGAAAACGACTAATTCAGCCGAATACAACAAGAAAAGGACAGAAAACAGCTAAAAACAACAGAAATCAAGCAGATATCAACTGTAAACGGTACAAAACGACCAAATACAACCGAATAGAGTCAAAACTAACCCAAAACGACAGAAAGCAAGCAGATAACGGCTGTAAACGCTAGAAAGCGACCGAGTACAACCAAATAGAACAGAAAACCGAGCATAACAACAGAAAGCGGGCAGATAACAGCGCTAAACAATAGAAAACGACTAAATTCAGCCGAATACAACAAGGAAAGAACAGAAAATAGCTAAAAACAACAAAAAGCAGGCAGATAGCAGCTGTAACGGTAGAGAATGACCAAATACAACCGAATAGGGTCAAATCCAGCTAAAAACGACAGAAAGTAAGCAGATAACAGCACTAAGCAACAGAAAACGACTAAATACAGCGGAATACAACTGAAAATAACAGAAAACAGCCCCTAGAACAACAGAAAGCAAGCAGATAACGGCTGTAAACGGTAGAAAACGACCGAATACAACCAAATAGAACAGAAAACAGAGCATAACAACAGAAAGCAGGCAGATAACAGCGCTAAAACAATAGATAATGACTAAATTCAGCCGAATACAACAAGAAAAGAACAGAAAACAGCTAAAAACAACAGAAATCAAGCAGATGACAACTGTAAACGGTACAAAACGACCAAATACAACCGAATAGAACAGAAAACAGAGCATAACAACAGAAAGCAGGCAGATAACAGCGCTAAACAACAGAAAACGACAAAACACAGCCGAATAAATCCGAAAATAACAGAAAACGGCTCTCGAAACAACAGAAAGCAAGCAGATAACGGCTGTAGACGGTAGAAAATGACTGAATACAACCAAATAGAACAGAAACAGAGCATAACAACAGAAAGAAGGCAGATAAAAGCGCTAAACAATAAAAAACGACTAAATTCAGCAGAATACAACAAGAAAAGAACAGAAAACAGCTAAAAACAACAGAAATCAAGCAGATGACAACTGTAAACGGTACAAAACGACCAAATACAACCGAATAGAACAGAAAACAGAGCATAACAACAGAAAGCAGGCAGATAACAGGGCTAAACAACAGAAAACGACAAAACACAGCCGAATACATCCGAAAATAACAGAAAACGGCTCTCAAAATAACAGAAGGCAAGCAGATAACGGCTGTAGACGGTAGAAAACGACTGAATACAACCAAACAGAACAGAAAACAGAGCATAACAACAGAAAGAAGGCAGATAAAAGCGCTAAACAATAAAAAACGACTAAATTCAGCAGAATACAACAAGAAAAGAACAGAAAACAGCTAAAAACAACAGAAATCGAGTAGATAACAACTGTAAACGATAGAAAACGACCAAATACAACCGAATAGAGCCAAAACCGACAGAAAGCAAGCAGATAACAGCGCTAAACAAGAGAAAACGACTAAGCACAGCCGAATACATCCGAAAATAACAGAAAACAGCTCTCAAAGCAACAGACAGCAAGCAGATAACGGCTGTAAACGGTAGGAAACGGCCGCGTGCAACTAAATAGAACAGAAAACAGAGCATAACAACAGAAAGCGGGCAGATAACAGCGCTAAACAATAGAAAACGACTAAATTCAGCCGAATACAACAAGAAAAAGACAGAAAACAGCTATGAACAACAGAAATCAAGCAGATAACAACTTTAAACGGTACAAAACGACCAAATACAACCGAATAGAGTCAAAACTAACCCAAAACGACAGAAAGCAAGCAGATAACTGCTGTAAACGCTAGAAAGCGACCGAGTACAACCAAATAGAACAGAAAACAGAGCATAACAACAGAAAGCAGGCAGATAACAGCGCTAAACAATAGAAAACGACTAAATTCAGCCGAATACAACAAGAAAAGGACAGAAAACAGCTAAAAACAACAGAAATCAAGCAGATATCAACTGTAAACGGTACAAAACGACCAAATACAACCGAATAGAGTCAAAACTAACCCAAAACGACAGAAAGCAAGCAGATAACGGCTGTAAACGCTAGAAAGCGACCGAGTACAACCAAATAGAACAGAAAACCGAGCATAACAACAGAAAGCGGGCAGATAACAGCGCTAAACAATAGAAAACGACTAAATTCAGCCGAATACAACAAGGAAAGAACAGAAAATAGCTAAAAACAACAAAAAGCAGGCAGATAGCAGCTGTAAACGGTAGAGAATGACCAAATACAACCGAATAGGGTCAAATCCAGCTAAAAACGACAGAAAGTAAGCAGATAACAGCACTAAGCAACAGAAAACGACTAAATACAGCGGAATACAAACTGAAAATAACAGAAAACAGCCCCTAGAACAACAGAAAGCAAGCAGATAACGGCTGTAAACGGTAGAAAACGACCGAATACAACCAAATAGAACAGAAAACAGAGCATAACAACAGAAAGCAGGCAGATAACAGCGCTAAACAATAGATAATGACTAAATTCAGCCGAATACAACAAGAAAAGAACAGAAAACAGCTAAAAACAACAGAAATCAAGCAGATGACAACTGTAAACGGTACAAAACGACCAAATACAACCGAATAGAACAGAAAACAGAGCATAACAACAGAAAGCAGGCAGATAACAGCGCTAAACAACAGAAAACGACAAAACACAGCCGAATAAATCCGAAAATAACAGAAAACGGCTCTCGAAACAACAGAAAGCAAGCAGATAACGGCTGTAGACGGTAGAAAATGACCTGAATACAACCAAATAGAACAGAAAACAGAGCATAACAACAGAAAGAAGGCAGATAAAAGCGCTAAACAATAAAAAAACGACTAAATTCAGCAGAATACAACAAGAAAAGAACAGAAAACAGCTAAAAACAACAGAAATCGAGTAGATAACAACTGTAAACGGTAGAAAACGACCAAATACAACCGAATAGAGCCAAAACCGACAGAAAGCAAGCAGATAACAGCGCTAAACAAGATAAAACGACTAAGCACAGCCGAATACATCCGAAAATAACAGAAAACAGCTCTCAAAGCAACAGAAATCAAGCAGATAACGGCTGTAAACGGTAGGAAACGGCCGCGTGCAACTAAATAGAAACAGAAAACAGAGCATAACAACAGAAAGCGGGCAGATAACAGCGCTAAACAATAGAAAACGACTAAATTCAGCCGAATACAACAAGAAAAGGACAGAAAACAGCTAAAAACAACAGAAATCAAGCAGATAACAACTGTAAAACGGTACAAAACAACCAAATACAACCGAATAGAGTCAAAACTAACCCAAAACGACAGAAAGCAAGCAGATAACGGCTGTAAACGCTAGAAAGCGACCGAGTACAACCAAATAGAACAGAAAACAGAGCATAACAACAGAAAGCAGGCAGATAACAGCGCTAAACAATAGAAAACGACTAAATTCAGCCGAATACAACAAGAAAAGGACAGAAAACAGCTAAAAACAACATAAATCAAGCAGATAACAACTGTAAACGGTACAAAACGACCAAATACAACCGAATAGAGTCAAAACTAACCCAAAACGACAGAAAGCAAGCAGATAACGGCTGTAAACGCTAGAAAGCGACCGAGTACAACCAAATAGAACAGAAAACAGAGCATAACAACAGAAAGCGGGCAGATAACAGCGCTAAACAATAGAAAACGACTAAATTCAGCCGAATACAACAAGAAAAGAACAGAAAATAGCTAAAAACAACAAAAAGCAGGCAGATAACAGCTGTAAACGGTAGAAAATGACCAAATACAACCGAATAGGGTCAAATCCAGCTAAAAGCGACAGAAGGTAAGCAGATAACAGCACTAAGCAACAGAAAACGGCTAAATACAGCGGAATACAACTGAAAATAACAGAAAACAGCTCCTAGAACAACAGAAAGCAAGCAGATAACGGGCTGTAAACGGTAGAAAACGACCGAATACAACCAAATAGAACAGAAAACAGAGCATAACAACAGAAAGCAGGCAGATAACAGCGCTAAACAATAGATAATGACCAAATTCAGCCGAATACAACAAGAAAAGAACAGAAAACAGCTAAAAACAACAGAAATCAAGCAGATGACAACTGTAAACGGTACAAAACGACCAAATACAACCGAAGTAGAACAGAAAACAGAGCATAACAACAGAAAGCAGGCAGATAACAGCGCTAAACAACAGAAAACGACAAAACACAGCCGAATACATCCGAAAATAACAGAAAACGGCTCTCAAAACAACAGAAAGCAAGCAGATAACGGCTGTAAACGGTAGGAAACGGCCGCATGCAACTAAATAGAACAGAAAACAGAGCATAACAACAGAAAGCGGGCAGATAACAGCGCTAAACAATAGATAATGGCTAAATTCAGCCGAATACAACAAGAAAAGAACAGAAAACAGCTAAAAACAACAGAAATCGAGTAGATAACAACTGTAAACGATAGAAAACGACCAAATACAACCGAATAGAGCCAAAACCGACAGAAATCATGCAGATAACAGCGCTAAACAAGAGAAAACGACTAAGCACAGCCGAATACATCCGGAAATAACAGAAAACAGCT
The DNA here is from genome assembly GCA_951848785.1 of Callosobruchus maculatus. Classification (NCBI taxonomy): domain Eukaryota; kingdom Metazoa; phylum Arthropoda; class Insecta; order Coleoptera; family Chrysomelidae; genus Callosobruchus; species Callosobruchus maculatus. The sequence continues at coordinate 9,111 of CATOUR010000383.1, forward strand.
CTCAAAGCAACGGGAAGCAAGCAGATAACGGCTGGTAAACGGTAGGAAACGGCCGCATGCAACTAAATAGAACAGAAAACAGAGCATAACAACAGAAAGCGGGCAGATAACAGCGCTAAACAATAGAAAGCGACTAAATTCAGCCGAATACAACAAGAAAAGAACAGAAAATAGCTAAAAACAACAGAAATAAGCAGATAACAACTGTAAACGATAGAAAACGACCAAATACAACCGAATAGGGTCAGAACTAACTCAAAACGACAGAAAGCAAGCAGATGACAGCGGGAAACAGCAGAAAACGACTAAACACAGCCGAATACAACCAAAATGAGTAGAAAACAGCTAAAAACAACAGAAAGCAGGCAGATAACAGCTGTAAACGGTAGAAAATGACCAAATACAACCGAATGGAGCCAAATCCGGCTAAAAACGACAGAAAGTAAGCAGATAACAGCGCTAGATAACAGAAAACCACTAAACACAGCGGAATACAACTGAAAATAACAGAAAACAGCTCTTAGAACAACAGAAAGCAAGCAGATAACGGCTGTAAACGGTAAAAAACGACCGAATACAACCAAATAGAACAGAAAACAGAGCATAACAACAGAAAGCAGGCAGATAACAGCGCTAAACAATAGAAAACGACTAAATTCAGCCGAATACAACAAGAAAAGAACAGAAAACAGCTAAAAACAACAGAAATCGAGTAGATAACAACTGTAAACGATAGAAAACGACCAAATACAACCGAATAGAGCCAAAACCGACAGAAAGCAAGCAGATAACAGCGCTAAACAAGAGAAAACGACTAAGCACAGCCGAATACATCCGAAAATAACAGAAAACAGCTCTCAAAGCAACAGAAAGCAAGCAGATAACGGCTGTAAACGGTAGGAAACGGCCGCATGCAACTAAATAGAACAGAAAACAGAGCATAACAACAGAAAGCGGGCAGATAACAGCGCTAAACAATAGAAAACGACTAAATTCAGCCGAATAACAACAAGAAAAGAACAGAAAATAGCTAAAAACAACAGAAATCAAGCAGATTACAACTGTAAACGGTACAAAATGACCAAATACAACCGAATAGAGTCAAAACTAACCCAAAACGACAGAAAGCAAGCAGATAACGGCTGTAAACGCTAGAAAGCGACCGAGTACAACCAAATAGAACAGAAAACAGAGCATAACAACAGAAAGCGGGCAGATAACAGCGCTAAACAATAGAAAACGACTAAATTCAGCCGAATACAACAAGAAAAGAACAGAAAATAGCTAAAAACAACAAAAAGCAGGCAGATAACAGCTGTAAACGGTAGAAAATGACCAAATACAACCGAATAGAGCCAAATCCGGCTAAAAACGACAGAAAGTAAGCAGATAACAGCGCTAGATAACAGAAAACCACTAAACACAGCGGAATACAACTGAAAATAACAGAAAACAGCTCTTAGAACAACAGAAAGCAAGCAGATAACGGCTGTAAACGTAGAAAACGACCGAATACAACCAAATAGAACAGAAAACAGAGCATAACAACAGAAAGCAGGCAGATAACAGCGCTAAACAATAGAAAACGACCAAATTCAGCCGAATACAACAAGAAAAGGACAGAAAACAGCTAAAAACAACAGAAATCAAGCAGATAACAACTGTAAACGGTACAAAACGACCAAATACAACCGAATAGAGTCAAAACTAACCCAAAACGACAGAAAGCAAGCAGATAAACGGCTGTAAACGCTAGAAAGCGACCGAGTACAACCAAATAGAACAGAAAACAGAGCATAACAACAGAAAGCGGGCAGATAACAGCGCTAAACAATAGAAAACGACTAGATTCAGCCGAATACAACAAGAAAAGAACAGAAAATAGCTAAAAACAACAAAAAGCAGGCAGATAACAGCTGTAAACGGTAGAAAATGACCAAATACAACCGAATAGAGCCAAATCCGGGTAAAAACGACAGAAAGTAAGCAGATAGCAGCGCTAGATAACAGAAAACCACTAAACACAGCGGAATACAACTGAAAATAACAGAAAACAGCTCTTAGAACAACAGAAAGCAAGCAGATGACGGCTGTAAACGGTAGAAAACGACCGAATACAACCAAATAGAACAGAAAACAGACCATAACAACAGAAAGCAGGCAGATAACAGCGCTAAACAATAGAAACGACTAAATTCAGCCGAATACAACAAGAAAATAACAGAAAATAGCTAAAAACAACAAAAAGCAGGCAGATAACAGCTGTAAACGGTAGAAAATGACCAAATACAACCGAATAGAGTCAAATCCAGCTAAAAACGACAGAAAGTAAGCAGATAACAGCGCTAAGCAACAGAAAACGACTAAAACACAGCGGAATACAACTGAGAATAACAGAAAACAGCTCCTAGAACAACAGAAAGCAAGCAGATAACGGCTGTAAATGGTAGAAAACGACCGAATACAACCAAATAGAACAGAAAACAGAGCATAAACAAACAGAAAGCAGGCAGATAACAGCGCTAAACAATAGAAAATTACTAAATTCAGCCGAATACAACAAGAAAAGAACAGAAAACAGCTAAAAACAACAGAAATCAAGCAGATAACAACTGTAAACGGTACAAAGCGACCAAATACAACCGAATAGAACAGAAAACAGAGCATAACAACAGAAAGCAGGCAGATAACAGCGCTAAACAACAGAAAACGACAAAACACAGCCGAATACATCCGAAAATAACAGAAAACAGCTCTCAAAACAACAGAAAGCAAGCAGATAACGGCTGTAAACGGTAGAAAACGACTGAATACAACCAAGTAGAACAGAAAACAGAGCATAACAACAGAAAGAAGGCAGATAAAAGCGCTAAACAATAAAAAACGACTAAATTCAGCCGAATACAACAAGAAAAGAACAGAAAACAGCTAATAACAACAGAAATCGAGTAGATAACAACTGTAAACGATAGAAAACGACCAAATACAACCGAATAGAGCCAAAACCGACAGAAAGCAAGCAGATAACAGCGCTAAACAAGAGAAAACGGCTAAGCACAGCCGAGTACATCCGAAAATAACAGAAAACAGCTCTCAAAGCAACAGAAAGCAAGCAGATAACGGCTGTAAACGGTAGGAAACGGCCACATGCAGCTAAATAGAACAGAAAACAGAGCATAACAACAGAAAGCGGGCAGATAACAGCGCTAAACAATAGAAAACGACTAAATTCAGCCGAGTACAACAAGAAAAGGACAGAAAACAGCTAAAAACAACAGAAATCAAGCAGATAACAACCGTAAACGGTACAAAACGACCAAATACAACCGAATAGAGTCAAAACTAACCCAAAACGACAGAAAGCAAGCAGATAACGGCTGTAAACGCTAGAAAGCGACCGAGTACAACCAAATAGAACAGAAAACAGAGCATAACAACAGAAAGCGGGCAGATAACAGCGCTAAACAATAGAAAACGACTAAGTTCAGCCGAATACAACAAGAAAAGAACAGAAATAGCTAAAGACAACAAAAAGCAGGCAGATAACAGCTGTAAACGGTAGAAAATAACCAAATACAACCGAATAGGGTCAAATCCAGCTAAAAACGACAGAAAGTAAGCAGATAACAGCACTAAGCAACAGAAAACGACTAAATACAGCGGAATACAACTGAAAATAACAGAAAACGGCTCTCAAAACAACAGAAAGCAAGCAGCATAACGGCTGTAGACGGTAGAAAACGACGGAATACAACCAAATAGAGCAGAAAACAGAGCATAACAACAGAAAGCAGGCAGATAACAGTGCTAAACAATAGATAATGACTAAATTCAGCCGAATACAACAAGAAAAGAACAGAAAACAGCTAAAAACAACATAAATCAAGCAGATGACAACTGTAAATGGTACAAAACGACCAAATACAACCGAATAGAACAGAAAACAGAGCATAACAACAGAAAGCAGGCAGATAACAGCGCTAAACAACAGAAAACGAACACAGCCGAATACATCCGAAAATAACAGAAAACGGCTCTCAAAACAACAGAAAGCAAGCAGATAACGGCTGTAGACGGTAGAAAACGACTGAATACAACCAAATAGAACAGAAAACAGAGCATAACAACAGAAAGAAGGCAGATAAAAGCGCTAAACAATAAAAAAACGACTAAATTCAGCAGAATACAACAAGAAAAGAACAGAAAACAGCTAAAAACAACAGAAATCGAGTAGATAACAACTGTAAAACGATAGAAAACGACCAAATACAACCGAATAGAGCCAAAACCGACAGAAAGCAAGCAGATAACAGCGCTAAACAAGAGAAAACGACTAAGCGCAGCCGAATACATCCGAAAATAACAGAAAACAGCTCTCAAAGCAACAGAAAGCAAGCAGATAACGGCTGTAAACGGTAGGAAACGGCCGCATGCAACTAAATAGAACAGAAAACAGAGCATAACAACAGAAAGCGGGCAGATAACAGCGCTAAACAATAGAAAACGACTAAATTCAGCCGAATACAACAAGAAAAGAACAGAAAATAGCTAAAACAACAGAAATCAAGCAGATAACAACTGTAAACGATAGAAAACGACCAAATACAACCGAATAGGGTCAGAACTAACTCAAAACGACAGAAAGCAAGCAGATGACAGCGGGAAACAGCAGAAAACGACTAAACACAGCCGAATACAACCAAAATGAGTAGAAAACAGCTAAAAACAACAGAAAGCAGGCAGATAACAGCTGTAAACGGTAGAAAATGACCAAAATACAACCGAATGGAGCCAAATCCGGCTAAAAACGACAGAAAGTAAGCAGATAACAGCGCTAGATAACAGAAAACCACTAAACACAGCGGAATACAACTGAAAATAACAGAAAACAGCTCTTAGAACAACAGAAAGCAAGCAGATAACGGCTGTAAACGGTAAAAAACGACCGAATACAACCAAATAGAACAGAAAACAGAGCATAACAACAGAAAGCGGGCAGATAACAGCGCTAAACAATAGAAAACGACTAAATTCAGCCGAGTACAACAAGAAAAGAACAGAAAATAGCTAAAAACAACAAAAAGCAGGCAGATAACAGCTGTAAACGGTAGAAAATGACCAAATACAACCGAATAGAGCCAAATCCGGCTAAAAACGACAGAAAGTAAGCAGATAACAGCGCTAGATAACAGAAAACCACAAAACACAGCGGAATACAACTGAAAATAACAGAAAACAGCTCTTAGAACAACAGAAAGCAAGCAGATAACGGCTGTAAACGGTAGAAAACGACCGAATACAACCAAATAGAACAGAAAACAGACCATAACAACAGAAAGCAGGCAGATAACAGCGCTAAACAATAGAAAACGACTAAATTCAGCCGAATACAACAAGAAAAGGACAGAAAACAGCTAAAAACAACAGGAATCGAGCAGATAACAACTGTAAACGGTACAAAACGACCAAATACAACCGAATAGAGTCAAAACTAACGCAAACGACAGAAAGCAAGCAGATAACGGCTGTAAATGCTAGAAAGCGACCGAGTACAACCAAACAGAACAGAAAACAGGGCATAACAACAGAAAGCGGGCAGATAACAGCGCTAAGCAATAGAAAATGACTAAATTCAGCCGAATACAACAAGAAAAGAACAGAAAACAGCTAAAAACAACAGAAATCGAGTAGATAACAACTGTAAAACGATAGAAAACGACCAAATACAACCGAATAGAGCCAAAACCGACAGAAAGCAAGCAGATAACAGCGCTAAAACAAGAGAAAACGACTAAGCGCAGCCGAATACATCCGAAAATAACAGAAAACAGCTCTCAAAGCAACAGAAAGCAAGCAGATAACGGCTGTAAACGGTAGGAAACGGCCGCATGCAACTAAATAGAACAGAAAATAGAGCATAACAACAGAAAGCGGGCAGATAACAGCGCTAAAACAATAGAAAACGACTAAATTCTGCCGAATACAACAAGAAAAGAACAGAAGATAGCTAAAAACAACAGAAATCAAGCAGATAACAACTGTAAACGATAGAAAACGACCAAATACAACCGAATAGGGTCAGAACTAACTCAAAACGACAGAAAGCAAGCAGATGACAGCGGGAAACAGCAGAAAACGACTAAACACAGCCGAATACAACCAAAATGAGTAGAAAACAGCTAAAAACAACAGAAAGCAGGCAGATAACAGCTGTAAACGGTAGAAAATGACCAAATACAAACCGAATGGAGCCAAATCCGGCTAAAAACGACAGAAAGTGAGCAGATAACAGCGCTAGATAAAAGAAAACCACTAAACACAGCGGAATACAACTGAAAATAACAGAAAACAGCTCTTAGAACAACAGAAAGCAAGCAGATAACGGCTGTAAACGGTAAAAAACGACCGAATACAACCAAGTAGAACAGAAAACAGAGCATAACAACAGAAAGCAGGCAGATAACAGCGCTAAACAATAGAAAACGACTAAATTCAGCCGAATACAACAAGAAAAGGACAGAAAACAGCTAAAAACAACAGAAATCAAGCAGATAGCAACTGTAAACGGTACAAAACGACCAAATACAACCGAATAGAACAGAAAACAGAGCATAACAACAGAAAGCAAGCAGATAACAGCGCTAAGCAAGAGAAAACGACTAAGCACAGCCGAATACATCCGAAAATAACAGAAAACAGCACTCAAAGCAACAGAAAGCAAGCAGATAACGGCTGTAAACGGTAGGAAACGGCCGCATGCAACTAAATAGAACAGAAAACAGAGCATAACAACAGAAAGCGGGCAGATGACAGCGCTAAACTACAGAAAACGACTAAATTCAGCCGAATACAACAAGAAAAGAACAGAAAATAGCTAAAAACAACAGAAATCAAGCAGATAACAACTGTAAACGATAGAAAACGACCAAATACAACCGAATAGGGTCAGAACTAACTCAAAACGACAGAAAGCAAGCAGATGACAGCGGGAAACAGCAGAAAACGATTAAACACAGCCGAATACAACCAAAATGAGTAGAAAACAGCTAAAAACAACAGAAAGCAGGCAGATAACAGCTGTAAACGGTAGAAATTGACCAAATACAACCGAATGGAGCCAAATCCGGCTAAAAACGACAGAAAGTAAGCAGATAACAGCGCTAGACAACAGAAAACCACTAAAACCAGCGGAATACAACTGAAAATAACAGAAAACAGCTCATAGAACAACAGAAAGCAAGCAGATAGCGGCTGTAAACGGTAGAAAACGACCGAATAACAACCAAATAGAACAGAAAACAGAGCATAACAACAGAAAGCAGGCAGATAACAACGCTAAACAATAGAAAACGACTAAATTCAGCCGAATACAACAAGAAAAGGACAGAAAACAGCTAAAAACAACAGAAATCAAGCAGATGACAACTGTAAACGGTACAAAACGACCAAATACAACCGAATAGAGTCAAAACTAACGCAAAACGACAGAAAGCAAGCAGATAACGGCTGTAAACGCTAGAAAGCGACCGAGTACAACCAAATAGAACAGAAAACAGAGCATGACAACAGAAAGCGGGCAGATAACAGCGCTAAACGATAGAAAACGACTAAATTCAGCCGAATACAACAAGAAAATAACAGAAAATAGCTAAAAACAACAAAAAGCAGGCAGATAACAGCTGTAAACGGTAGAAAATGACCAAATACAACCGAATAGAGTCAAATCCAGCTAAAACGACAGAAAGTAAGCAGATAACAGCGCTAAGCAACAGAAAACGACTAAACACAGCGGAATACAACTGAAAATAACAGAAAAACAGCCCTCAAAACAACAGAAAGCAAGCAGATAACGGCTGTAAACGGTAGAAAACGACTGAATACAACCGAATAGGGTCAGAACTAACTCAAAACGACAGAAAGCAAGCGGATGACAGCGGGAAACAGCAGAAAACGACTAAACACAGCCGAATACAACCAAAATGAGTAGAAAACAGCTAAAAACAACAGAAAGCAGGCAGATAACAGCTGTAAACGGTAGAAAATGACCAAATACAACCGAATGAAGCCAAATCCGGCTAAAAACGACAGAAAGTAAGCAGATAACAGCGCTAGATAACAGAAAACCACCAAACACAGCGGAATACAACCGAAAATAACAGAAAACAGCTCTTAGAACAACAGAAAGCAAGCAGATAACGGCTGTAAACGGTAAAAAACGACCGAATACAACCAAATAGAACAGAAAACAGAGCATAACAACAGAAAGCGGGCAGATAACAGCGCTAAAACAATAGAAAACGACTAAATTCAGCCGAATACAACAAGAAAAGAACAGAAAATAGCTAAAAACAACAAAAAGCAGGCAGATAGCAGCTGTAAACGGTAGAAAATGACCAAATACAACCGAATAGAGCCAAATCCAGCTAAAAACGACAGTAAGTAAGCAGATAACAGCGCTAAGCAACAGAAAACGACTAAATACAGCGGAATCCAACTGAAAATAACATAAAACAGCCCCTAGAACAACAGAAAGCAAGCAGATAACGGCTGTAAACGGTAGAAAACGACTGAGTACAACCAAATAGAACAGAAAACAGAGCATAACAACAGAAAGCAGGCAGATAACAGCGCTAAGCAATAGAAAATGACTAAATTCAGCCGAATACAACAAGAAAAGAACAGAAAACAGCTAAAAACAACAGAAATCGAGTAGATAACAACTGTAAACGATAGAAAACGACCAAATACAACCGAATAGAGCCAAAACCGACAGAAAGCAAGCAGATAACAGCGCTAAACAAGAGAAAACGACTAAGCACAGCCGAATACATCCGAAAATAACAGAAAACAGCTCTCAAAGCAACAGAAAGCGAGCAGATAACGGCTGTAAACGGTAGGAAACGGCCGCATACAACTAAATAGAACAGAAAACAGAGCATAACAACAGAAAGCGGGCAGATAACAGCGCTAAAACAATAGAAAACGACTAAATTCAGCCGAATACAACAAGAAAAGAACAGAAAATAGCTAAAAACAACAGAAATCAAGCAGATAACAACTGCAAGCGATAGAAAACGACCAAATACAACCGAATAGGGTCAGAACTAACTTAAAACGACAGAAAGCAAGCAGATAACAGCGGGAAACAGCAGCAAACGACTAAACACAGCCGAATACAACCAAAATGAGTAGAAAACAGCTAAAAACAACAGAAAGCAGGCAGATAACAGCTGTAAACGGTAGAAAATGACCAAATACAACCGAATAGAGCCAAATCCGGCTAAAAACGACAGAAAGTAAGCAGATAACAGCCCTAGACAACAGAAAACCACTAAACACAGCGGAATACAACTGAAAATAACAGAAAACAGCTCTTAGAACAACAGAAAGCAAGCAGATAACGGCTGTAAACGGTAGAAAACGACTGAATACAACCAAATAGAACAGAAAACAGAGCACAACAACAGAAAGCAGGCAGATAACAGCGCTAAACAATAGAAAACGGCTAAATTCAGCCGAATACAACAAGAAAAGGACAGAAAACAACCAAAAACAACAGAAATCAAGCAGATAACAACTGTAAACGGTACAAAACGACCAAATACAACCGAATAGAGTCAAAACTAACGCAAAACGACAGAAAGCAAGCAGATAACGGCTGTAAACGCTAGAAAGTGACCGAGTACAACCAAATAGAACAGAAAACAGAGCATAACAACAGAAAGCGGGCAGATAACAGCGCTAAACAATAGAAAACGACTAAGTTCAGCCGAATACAACAAGAAAAGGACAGAAAACAACTAAAAACAACAGAAATCAAGCAGATACCAACTGTAAACGGTACAAAAGCGACCAAATACAACCGAATAGAACAGAAAACAGAGCATAACAACAGAAAGCAGGCAGATAACAGCGCTAAACAACAGAAAACGACAAAACACAGCCGAATACATCCGAAAATAACAGAAAACAGCTCTCAAAACAACAGAAAGCAAGCAGATAACGGCTGTAAACGGTAGAAAACGACTGAATACAACCAAATAGAACAGAAAACAGAGCATAACAACAGAAAGAAGGCAGATAAAAGCGCTAAACAATAAAAAACGACTAAATTCAGCCGAATACAACAAGAAAAGGACAGAAAACAGCTAATAACAACAGAAATCGAGTAGATAACAACTGTAAACGATAGAAAACGACCAAATACAACCGAATAGAGCCAAAACCGACAGAAAGCAGGCAGATAACAGCGCTAAACAAGAGAAAACGGCTAAGCACAGCCGAATACATCCGAAAATAACAGAAAACAGCTCTCAAAGCAACAGAAAGCAAGCAGATAACGGCTGTAAACGGTAGGAAACGGCCACATGCAGCTAAATAGAACAGAAAACAGAGCATAACAACAGAAAGCGGGCAGATAACAGCGCTAAACAATAGAAAACGACCAAATTCAGCCGAGTACAACAAGAAAAGGACAGAAAACAGCTAAAAAACAACAGAAATCAAGCAGATAACAACCGTAAACGGTACAAAACGACCAAATACAACCGAATAGAGTCAAAACTAACCCAAAACGACAGAAAGCAAGCAGATAACGGCTGTAAACGCTAGAAAGCGACCGAGTACAACCAAATAGAACAGAAAACAGAGCATAACAACAGAAAGCGGGCAGATAACAGCGCTAAACAATAGAAAACGACTAAGTTCAGCCGAATACAACAAGAAAAGAACAGAAATTAGCTAAAAACAACAAAAAGCAGGCAGATAACAGCTGTAAACGGTAGAAAATGACCAAATACAACCGAATAGGGTCAAATCCAGCTAAAAAACGACAGAAAGTAAGCAGATAACAGCACTAAGCAACAGAAAACGACTAAATACAGCGGAATACAACTGAAAATAACAGAAAACAGCTCCTAGAACAACAGAAAGCAAGCAGGTAACGGCTGTAAACGGTAGAAAACGACCGAATACAACCAAATAGAACAGAAAAACAGAGCATAACAACAGAAAGCAGGCAGATAACAGCGCTAAACAATAGATAATGACTAAATTCAGCCGAATACAACAAGAAAAGAACAGAAAACAGCTAAAAACAACAGAAATCAAGCAGATGACAACTGTAAACGGTACAAAACGACCAAATGCAACCGAATAGAACAGAAAACAGAGCATAACAACAGAAAGCAGGCAGATAACAGCGCTAAACAACAGAAAACGACAAAACACAGCCGAATACATCCGAAAATAACAGAAAACGGCTCTCAAAACAACAGAAAGCAAGCAGATAACGGCTGTAGACGGTAGAAAACGACTGAATACAACCAAATAGAACAGAAAACAGAGCATAACAACAGAAAGAAGGCAGATAAAAGCGCTAAACAATAAAAAACGACTAAATTCAGCAGAATACAACAAGAAAAGAACAGAAAACAGCTAAAAACAACAGAAATCGAGTAGATAACAACTGTAAACGATAGAAAACGACCAAATACAACCGAATAGAGCCAAAACCGACAGAAAGCAAGCAGATAACAGCGCTAAACAAGAGAAAACGACTAAGCACAGCCGAATACATCCGAAAATAACAGAAAACAGCTCTCAAAGCAACAGAAAGCAAGCAGATAACGGCTGTAAACGGTAGGAAACGGCCGCATGCAACTAAATAGAACAGAAAACAGAGCATAACAACAGAAAGCGGACAGATAACAGCGCTAAACAATAGAAAACGACTAAATTCAGCCGAATACAACAAGAAAGAACAGAAAGTAGCTAAAAACAACAGAAATCAAGCAGATAACAACTGTAAACGATAGAAAAGGACCAAATACAACCGAATAGGGTCAGAACTAACTCAAAACGACAGAAAGCAAGCAGATGACAGCGGGAAACAGCAGAAAACGACCAAACACAGCCGAATACAACCAAAATGAGTAGAAAACAGCTAAAAACAACAGAAAGCAGGCAGATAACAGCTGTAAACGGTAGAAAATGACCAAATACAACCGAATGGAGCCAAATCCGGCTAAAAACGACAAAAAGTAAGCAGATAACAGCGCTAGATAACAGAAAACCACTAAACACAGCGGAATACAACTGAAAATAACAGAAAACAGCTCTTAGAACAACAGAAAGCAAGCAGATAACGGCTGTAAACGGTAAAAAACGACCGAATACAACCAAATAGAACAGAAAACAGAGCATAGCAACAGAAAGCAGGCAGATAACAGCGCTAAACAATCGAAAACGACTAAATTCAGCCGAATACAACAAGAAAAGGACAGAAAACAGCTAAAAACAACAGAAATCAAGCAGATAGCAACTGTAAACGGTACAAAACGACCAAATACAACGGAATAGAACAGATAACAGAGCATAACAACAGAAAGCAAGCAGATAACGGCTGTAAACGGTAGGAAACGGCCGCATGCAACTAAATAGAACAGAAAACAGAGCACAACAACAGAAAGCGGGCAGATGACAGCGCTAAACTATAGAAAACGACTAAATTCAGCCGAATACAACAAGAAAAGAACAGAAAACAGCTAAAAACAACAGAAAGCAGGCAGATAACAGCTGTAAACGGTAGAAAATGACCAAATACAACCGAATGGAGCCAAATCCGGCTAAAAACGACAGAAAGTAAGCAGATAACAGCGCTAGACAACAGAAAACCACTAAAAACAGCGGAATACAACTGAAAATAACAGAAAACAGCACTTAGAACAACAGAAAGCAAGCAGATAGCGGCTGTAAACGGTCGAAAACGACCGAATACAACCAAATAGAACAGAAAACAGAGCATAACAACAGAAAGCAGGCAGATAACAGCGCTAAACAATAGAAAACGACTAAATTCAGCCGAATACAACAAGAAAAGGACAGAAAACAGCTAAAAACAACAGAAATCAAGCAGATGACAACTGTAAACGGTACAAAACGACCAAATACAACCGAATAGAGTCAAAACTAACGCAAAACGACAGAAAGCAAGCAGATAACGGCTGTAAACGCTAGAAAGCGACCGAGTACAACCAAATAGAACAGAAACAGAGCATGACAACAGAAAGTCGGGCAGATAACAGCGCTAAACAATAGAAAACGACTAAATTCAGCCGAATACAACAAGAAAATAACAGAAAATAGCTAAAAACAACAAAAAGCGGGCAGATAACAGCTGTAAACGGTAGAAAATGACCAAATACAACCGAATAGAGTCAAATCCAGCTAAAAACGACAGAAAGTAAGCAGATAACAGCGCTAAGCAACAGAAAACGACTAAACACAGCGGAATACAACTGAAAATAACAGAAAACAGCTCCTAGAACAACAGAAAGCAAGCAGATAACGGCTGTAAACGGTAGAAAACGACCGAATACAACCAAATAGAACAGAAAACAGAGCATAACAACAGAAAGCAGGCAGACAACAGCGCTAAAACTATAGAAAATGACTAAATTCAGCCGAATACAACAAGAAAAGAACAGAAAACAGCTAAAAACAACAGAAATCAAGCAGATAACAACTGTAAACGGTACAAAACGACCAAATTCAACCGAATAGAACAGAAAACAGAGCATAACAACAGAAAGCAGGCAGATAACAGCGCTAAACAACAGAAAACGACAAAACACAGCCGAATACATCCGAAAATAACAGAAAACAGCTCTCAAAACAACAGAAAGCAAGCAGATAACGGCTGTAAGCGGTAGAATGAATGAATAAGAACCAGAGGCTATCCAGCACGGAATGTGGCTGGTGCATAGGCCACACGATGGGCCCTTTTGCGCCTGTATCCGCGCTAGTTCCTAAGACCTGCCCTTTTGGCAAAGGCAAGTACATTCTTAGGTCCTATCCGTTTTATCTCTATTGGTTCCAAGATTCTTGAGCCCAGCATAGTCTGCCTGTGATAACCCAGGGTTTCACAGCGACACAGGATGTGTGCCGAGGATTCTTCCTCTTCCCCACACCACGTGCACGTTGGGGTCGTTGACCACCCTCATCACAAACAAGTGACGCCTGAAGGTATTGTGACCCGTTAATAAGCCTGCTAACAATCTCAAGTTACTCCTATCCAGAGAGAGACAGAATCGTCCTATTCTCTCTTCAGGCCCTGCTAATAGCTCCCGAGCCTGACGGAGATGACCAGAGATGTTGTTCCATCTCAGAGAGTGTTGATTCTGGATCCACTCTCCAGTTGTTTTCCTAACCAAATTTGCAGACAGTCCTAAGGCTGGTTCCGGGCCCACAAAACTGTTTCCGGATCCCATCCTGGCTAGATGATCCGCCATTTCATTACCCTTTACCCCAGCATGCCCAGGTACCCACATCAGTGATACCTTGTGTTTAGCTGAGATGTCGTCAAGAGCCCTCCTGCACTCCAGGACCAGTCCCGACGTTATTTTCCAAGCACTCAGTGCTTTGATGGCTGCCTGACTGTCAGAGCAGATAGTAATCCCGCCTCCTAGACCCGTCAATTTCCCGAATACGATTTACGCAGGCAAGTATCGCATAGACCTCAGCCTGGAATACTGTGGTGTGCCCCCCAAGAGGGAATGAAAGTCTTGTACGGGGCCCGTAGACTCCCGAGCCCGAGCCCTCTCTAGCGAGTGAACCGTCTGTGTACCAGACCTGTCCTCCTCCTTCGATGAGCTGTCTTTCCCTAGACTTCCATTCTTCCCTTGACGGAAACACCACCGTAAATTTGCGATTGAAGCGATGCGTAGGAGAAACTGTATCGCTCCTCGCCAACAAAAATAGGACAAATCCTCATGCAGCTCTTCTAGAATCGTCGAATGTCCTTTGCCTGGATTCATAAAAGTCCAGCTACCCTGACTCCAGAGACGGAACCCAGTTTTTCTAGCTTCCCCTTGGATTACCAGATCCAAAGGAGGAAGATTCAATAGTGTTTCAATGGCACTCAAGGGTGTTGTGCGCACTGCACTGGTTATACTAAGACATGCCAAACGTTGGACCTTATTAAGTTTGGCTCTTGTTGCCTCCGTCTTTATACAGGTCCACCACACTATGGAGCCATATATTAGTGACGGTCTGACTATTGTAGTGTAGAGCCAGTGCAACCACTTTTGGGCTCAGGCCCCAGCTACTAGCGACAACTCTTCTGCAGGCCCATAATGAGTTTCGAGCCTTGCTTACCTTATAATCCACGTGCAGCCTCCAAGTCAGCTTGTGATCCAGTATGACTCCTAGATACTTTACTGACTGAGACAATTCAAGTGTCGTTCTGAAAAAGGTAGGCCTCACGAGGCCTTCCATCTTCCTTTTCCTAGTGAACATAACGAGCTCCGTCTTTTCAGCGTTCACTGACAGATCCACCTCATTACACCACGTTTCCACAAGACGCAGCGCGCCTTGCATTACCTCGGAGACTGTATTAATGAATCTACCCCTGACCACTATGCTCAAATCATCGGCATAGGCCTGTACGTAGACCCCTGTGTTGCTTAGTCTCACGAGTAGGTCATTCACCACTAAGCACCATAATAGAGGTGAAAGAACACCGCCTTGTGGGCAGCCTCGCGCCACTGCAACGCTATAGTTTATGTCATTAAGCGTTGCAGAAGCCACTCGGCCCTCTAGAGTAGTAAGAATCCACTCCACTAGGATTGGAGCAATTCCATGTCTCTCTAGGGCGCGTCTTATCGAATTGGTAGTGGTACAGTTGAACGCACCCTCGATATCAAGAAATGCTACCATAGCCACTTCCCGTTGATTCAACGTTTTCTCCAGCCTGCTGACCAAATGATGAAGTGCCAGCTCAGCTGATTTTCCCCCGCCTGATATGCGAACTGATAGGCATGGATTTCAACCCTTTGTAAGGGCCCATCCCTGATATATCTATCAACCAACCTCTCCAGTGTTTTTAGTAAAAACGACGAAAGGGTAATCGGTCTAAAGTCCTTCGGACGAGTATAGCTACCTCTGCCCGGCTTAGGAATAAAAACGACCCTTGAATGCAACCAGCTCTTCGGTGTGAAGCCAGTAGCCACGCAGGCGCGAAATATCCTAACTAGGTATGGTAGTACCAGATCCTGTCCATGTTGTAGCATGGCTGGAATGACTCCATCCTTGCCTGGACTTTTGTATGGAGCAAAAGTATTTATCGCCCATCTTGTGCGGTCATAAGTGACGACTTCTCCTGCCATCTGCCATTCCTCTTTATGAGGACGGCGGAGTGGCCTATGTGCACCTGTCTGCTGAGCGGCAACCGATCCCGGAAAGTGCACACTCATCAGCAGTTCAAGGCGTTTCCTCCTCGTTATTGGTTCTATGACCGTTCGAGTCCGTCAAGGTCCCCAACTTGGACTTGGTGTCCTTGCTAAGGATCCTATGCATCCTTGCCGTCGCAGGAATATCATTGATGGACCTGCAGAAGTTCCTCCAAGATTCCCTGGAGGCCCTCCTGACTTCCCTCTTATATTCCTGTAGCTTTATCCTATACTCCTCCCAATCAGGAGTACCTTTCCTGTACCTAACTCTCGTGAGTAGTTTGTGCAGGGACTTTTTCCTGGTTTCTAATTTCTTAGTCCAGAAGGTGGCATTGCCCGCCACGCCCACTTTGCGTAGGGGACAGTTATCCTCAAAGGAGGCTCGGAGGTCCCTACACAGGGAATCAACTGCCGCCTCCAAGCCCTCCCCTTTACTGAGATCCTGCTCTATAGGACGGAGCCTGCTGCCTAGGTCCTCTTTAAAAGAAGCCCAATTTGCTTGCCTAGGATTTCTAACAAGGATTCCCTCTTTTTCCCCGTCAATCCTAAACGTTATATGTCTATGGTCGGACAGTGACGGTTCCAAGGATACTGTCCAGTCCTTGACCTCATTACAAATACCGACCGTGCTCAGTGTTATGTCTAGGACCTCATCCCTCACATTGTTTGAGAAGGTAGGAGTGTCGCCAACATTCAGAACCTCTAGGTTCGACGTCCCTAGAAATTCCATCAGCTCTTCACCACGTCTATTAGTGTTAGAGCTACCCCATAGGGTGTGATGGGCATTGCTATCACACCCCACGATAAGCTCGAGGTTATTATCCCGACAATGAGACACAAGGTCCTCCATCTCTTTTGAGGGAGGAGGATCTCCTGAATCATACGGTAAGTACGCTGAGCATACCACTAAACTTCTTTCGATGCCTTGTTCTCTAAGGCGAATCACCACCGCAACCATGTCCCTAGTTGTAAAGTCCATTAGTTGCCATGCATTCATATTATTACATAATATGCACACTCTAGGCTTTGTCTCCGGAGCGCTACTAAAAATGGTATACCCTGGAATGTTAAGCCCGCTAATAATGCCATTCCTTATCCAGGGTTCCTGAATAAGAGCTATGTCATAGCGACCCCTAGTGATCGTCTGAGTAAGAACCCTAGAAGCCGCTATGCAATGCTGCAAATTAATTTGAATGAAAGAAATGTAACTCACCATTTTTTTTTGGCAGTCCACCCTCGTGTGTTTGTAGCGAACCAACGTCTAGTTCCCCACGGTGGGGCCCCGTTCGTTGCCGCTACCCTCGCTGTGACTGTGGCGTTGATCCGTCTGCCACAGCATCCTGGCTCCCTCCAGTGCTGAGTCGGAGTCACTATCGAGTAGCTGCCCCTCACTCACTGGTGTGCTGCTCTGTGGCCCACTAGTTCCTGGTGTGGGCACATCCCTATCCAACTCCGGAGACTCCTGAGGAGTCTGTTCCTGCCGCTCGGTCCCCCTTGGAGGAGCCCGAGCAGCAACAACAGCCTCCCCAGGTGCCAGCTGCCCTTGGTCCCTAGGCTCCTGGCTCTCGCCTGGGCCCTGATCACCGCCGACAGCAGCAGTCCCGCGTTGCTCTTTGTTCTTGCCCAGCAGAGTAAACACTGCTGAGCTCGCTCCGCAGTAGAGCCGCAGCCCCCTGCCTTCGATTACGCCCCAGCTAATGGAGTCAACGCTGAGGACCAGACGTACGCCTTTCGGCTCCATCTTAACCTCCATCACCCTCCACGAGCTGGGGTGTATCCCAGGATTTTGCCTGTCTAACCTCCTCAGGAGGATGTCCTCTTTCACGTGAGGGCCCGGGAACCAAGCCATCACCCTCCTGAAGACGGGCAGGTCCTCAAATCGCATCACCCTGAGTCGTGCTCCTTCCCAGGGCCTCAGGTTGCCAACCTGAGCCTGCAGCCACGTCTGCGAGAACTCGTTCTCGCAAACAAAGATGGCCGCCCCCCTCGAGAAGTAGCAGTCAGCGAACCTTGGAAGGGCCCCTTCAAGTGGGAGCCCGTCCATCAGTCCGCTCACTGACTCCTGGATGCTGAAGACTTGCGTCTCCACCAACTGAGCACTAGGGTAGTCCTCGGGAACGAATACTACCCTGTGCCCGGTTTGCGCCACTCTAGCGTAGCTAACGTGAGCGGAAGTGCGAGCTCTCTTCCGCGATGAGGCACCCTCCGGTGTCACACCCGCCGACCTCGGACGTTTCCCAGCAATGCTAGGCCCCGCCGAAGCCGCAGCTGCAACACCCGAAGGCGCCCTAGCCCGCACAGAAGCCGCAGCGCCCCCCGAAGCAGATGCCCCCGAAGAGGCATCTCGACTTCCGGAGCCCTGCCCCTCCTGCGCCAGCCTTAGCCTCCGGGCCCGCTTCTTCTGCGCTCCCGTCCTACCCTTTTTCTTCAGATTCAAGGTACCCACCCTCTTGGCGAGTTCCCTTGAAATATCTCTCACTTGCTCTTCGCCAGTGAGGGTTCTATCGGGGTCCCCTGGTGAGAGGCCACCCGGTTGCTGTTCGGGGTCCCCTGATGGGGGGCCCCCGGATTTGGGTTTATTATTATTGGGTTTTTTACTCATAATAAATCCCACGAGTAAGGGGGAACTATATGGTCCACACTCGCGGCGCCCCCTGCACGAGTGTAAGGCTTGTTACTCTGGGAGGTCGCCTGGTATCCCAGAGGCTCCGTTAGCGACGGTGCACCCCCACCGCCACGCACCCTTTAGCACGGATCGCATGACACATTGGGTTGGGTTCTTCAGTTATCCTAGAGGACGTTCGGTGCGATCTCCTAGGCAAGGGTGCACTCACTTTTATCGTGAGTACACCCTCCCCCAGGAGCTGGCACCGATACTGGCAATGCTGTTGCCCATTGCCAGGGAGCCTTTCGGGGCTCCAGCCTAGATCCGCCAGGATTAGCTTCGTCAAATTTGACGAAGACAGGGGCCACTACGAGAAAGGTGCATTTCTGCACGGGGTAGGTGACACATTTGTCTCCTATCCACTCCTGGACGGTCTTGGGGGGCCTTGCGACCCCCCCTGAGAGTGAAGAGGCTCGAGTACCTGTAAAACTCTGGTGATCTCGAGCCTCCGCACTTCCTTGACCCCCGTAAGCGGTAGAAAACGACTGAATACAACCAAATAGAACAGAAAACAGAGCATAACAACAGAAAGAAGGCAGATAAAAGCGCTAAACAATAAAAAACGACTAAATTCAGCCGAATACAACAAGAAAAGAACAGAAAACAGCTAATAACAACAGAAATCGAGTAGATAACAACTGTAAACGATAGAAAACGACCAAATACAACCGAATAGAGCCAAAACCGACAGAAAGCAAGCAGATAACAGCGCTAAACAAGAGAAAACGACTAAGCACAGCCGAATACATCCGAAAATAACAGAAAACAGCTCTCAAAGCAACAGAAAGCAAGCAGATAACGGCTGTAAACGGTAGGAAACGGCCGCATGCAGCTAAATAGAACAGAAAACAGAGCATAACAACAGAAAGCGGGCAGATAACAGCGCTAAACAATAGAAAACGACTAAATTCAGCCAAATACAACAAGAAAAGAACAGAAAATAGCTAAAAACAACAAAAAGCAGGCAGATAACAGCTGTAAACGGTAGAAAATGACCAAAATGCAACCGAATAGAGTCAAATCCAGCTAAAAACGACAGAAAGTAAGCAGATAACGGCTGTAAACGGTAGAAAACGACCGAATACAACCAAATAGAACAGAAAACAGAGCATAACAACAGAAAGCAGGCAGATAACAGCGCTAAACAATAGAAAATGATTAAATTCAGCCGAATACAACAAGAAAAGAACAGAAAACAGCTAAAAACAACAGAAATCAAGCAGATAACAGCTGTAAACGGTACAGAACGACCAAATACAACCGAATAGAGTCAAAACTAACGCAAAACGACAGAAAGCAAGCAGATAACGGCTGTAAACGCTAGAAAGCGACCGAGTACAACCAAATAGAACAGAAAACAGAGCATAACAACAGAAAGCGGGCAGATAACAGCGCTAAACAATAGAAAACGACTAAATTCAGCCGAATACAACAAGAAAAGAACAGAAAATAGCTAAAAACAACAAAAAGCAGGCAGATAACAGCTGTAAACGGTAGAAAATGACCAAATACAACCGAATAGAGCCAAATCCGGCTAAAAACGACAGAAAGTAAGCAGATAACAGCGCTAGATAACAGAAAACCACTAAACACAGCGGAATACAACTGAAAATAACAGAAAACAGCTCTTAGAACAACAGAAAGCAAGCAGATAACGGCTGTAAACGGTAGAAAACGACCGAATACAACCAAATAGAACAGAAAACAGACCATAACAACAGAAAGCAGGCAGATAACAGCGCTAAACAATAGAAAACGACTAAATTCAGCCGAATACAACAAGAAAAGGACAGAAAACAGCTAAAAACAACAGGAATCGAGCAGATAACAACTGTAAACGGTACAAAACGACCAAATACAACCGAATAGAGTCAAAACTAACGCAAAACGACAGAAAGCAAGCAGATAACGGCTGTAAATGCTAGAAAGCGACCGAGTACAACCAAACAGAACAGAAAACAGGGCATAACAACAGAAAGCGGGCAGATAACACCGCTAAACAATAGAAAACGACTAAATTCAGCCGAATACAACAAGAAAAGAACAGAAAATAGCTAAAAACAACAAGAAGCAGGCAGATAACAGCTGTAAACGGTAGAAAATGACCAAATACAACCGAATAGAGTCAAATCCAGCTAAAAACGACAGTAAGTAAGCAGATAACAGCGCTAAGCAACAGAAAACGACTAAATGCAGCGGAATCCAACTGAAAATAACAGAAAACAGCTCCTAGAACAACAGAAAGCAAGCAGATAACGGCTGTAAACGGTAGAAAACGACTGAGTACAACCAAATAGAACAGAAAACAGAGCATAACAACAGAAAGCAGGCAGATAACAGCGCTAAGCAATAGAAAATGACTAAATTCAGCCGAATACAACAAGAAAAGAACAGAAAACAGCTAAAAACAACAGAAATCGAGTAGATAACAACTGTAAACGATAGAAAACGACCAAATACAACCGAATAGAGCCAAAACCGACAGAAAGCAAGCAGATAACAGCGCTAAACAAGAGAAAACGACTAAGCACAGCCGAATACATCCGAAAATAACAGAAAACAGCTCTCAAAGCAACAGAAAGCAAGCAGATAGCGGCTGTAAACGGTAGGAAACGGCCGCATACAACTAAATAGAACAGAAAACAGAGCATAACAACAGAAAGCGGGCAGATAACAGCGCTAAACAATAGAAAACTACTAAATTCAGCCGAATACAACAAGAAAAGAACAGAAAATAGCTAAAAACAACAGAAATCAAGCAGATAACAACTGCAAACGATAGAAAACGACCAAATACAACCGAATAGGGTCAGAACTAACTTAAAACGACAGAAAGCAAGCAGATAACAGCGGGAAACAGCAGCAAACGACTAAACACAGCCGAATACAACCAAAATGAGTAGAAAACAGCTAAAAACAACAGAAAGCAGGCAGATAACAGCTGTAAACGGTAGAAAATGACCAAATACAACCGAATAGAGCCAAATCCGGCTAAAAACGACAGAAAGTAAGCAGATGACAGCCCTAGACAACAGAAAACCACTAAACACAGCGGAATGCAACTGAGAATAACAGAAAACAGCTCTTAGAACAACAGAAAGCAAGCAGATAACGGCTGTAAACGGTAGAAAACGACTGAATACAACCAAATAGAACAGAAAACAGAGCACAACAACAGAAAGCAGGCAGATAACAGCGCTAAACAATAGAAAACGGCTAAATTCAGCCGAATACAACAAGAAAAGGACAGCAAACAACTAAAAACAACAGAAATCAAGCAGATAACAACTGTAAACGGTACAAAACGACCAAATACAACCGAATAGAGTCAAAACTAACGCAAAACGACAGAAAGCAAGCAGATAACGGCTGTAAACGCTAGAAAGTGACCGAGTACAACCAAATAGAACAGAAAACAGAGCATAACAACAGAAAGCGGGCAGATAACAGCGCTAAACAATAGAAAACGACTAAATTCAGCCGAATACAACAAGAAAAGAACAGAAAACAGCTAATAACAACAGAAATCAAGCAGATAACAACTGTAAACGGTACAAAGCGACCAAATACAACCGAATAGAACAGAAAACAGAGCATAACAACAGAAAGCAGGCAGATAACAGCGCTAAACAACAGAAAACGACAAAACACAGCCGAATACATCCGAAAATAACAGAAAACAGCTCTCAAAACAACAGAAAGCAAGCAGATAACGGCTGTAAACGGTAGAAAACGACTTAATACAACCAAATAGAACGAAAATAATAGAAAACAGCTCTCAAAACAACAGAAAGCAAGCAGATAACGGCTGTAAACGGTACAAAACGACCAAATACAACCGAATAGAACAGAAAACAGAGCATAACAACAGAAAGCAGGCAGATAACTGCGCTAAACAACAGAAAACGACAAAACACAGCCGAATACATCCGAAAATAACAGAAAAACAGCTCTCAAAACAACAGAAAGCAAGCAGATAACGGCTGTAAACGGTAGAAAACGACTGAATACAACCAAATAGAACAGAAAACACAGCATAACAACAGAAAGAAGGCAGATAAAAGCGCTAAACAATAAAAAACGACTAAATTCAGCCGAATACAACAAGAAAAGAACAGAAAACAGCTAAAAACAACAGAAATCGAGTAGATAACAACTGTAAACGATAGAAAACGACCAAATACAACCGAATAGAGCCAAAACCGAGAGAAAGCAAGCAGATAACAGCGCTAAACAAGAGAAAACGACTAAGCACAGCCGAATACATCCGAAAATAACAGAAAACAGCTCTCAAAACAACAGAAAGCAAGCAGATAACGGCTGTAAACGCTAGAAAGCGACCGAGTACAACCAAATAGAACAGAAAACAGAGCATAACAACAGAAAGCTGGCAGATAACAGCGCTAAACAATAGAAAATGGCTAAATTCAGCCGAATACAACAAGAAAAGAACAGAAAACAGCTAAAAACAACAGAAATCAAGCAGATAACAACTGTAAACGGTACAGAACGACCAAATACAACCGAATAGAACAGAAAACAGAGCATAACAACAGAAAGCAGGCAGATAACAGCGCTAAACAACAGAAAACGACAAAACACAGCCGAATACATCCGAAAATAACAGAAAACAGCTCTCAAAGCAACAGAAAGCAAGCAGATAACGGCTGTAAACGGTAGGAAACGGCCGCATACAACTAAATAGAACAGAAAACAGAGTATAACAACAGAAAACAGGCAGATAACAGCGCTAAACAATAGAAAACGACTAAATTCAGCCGAATACAACAAGAAAAGGACAGAAAACAGCTAAAAACAACAGAAATCAAGCAGATAACAACTGTAAACGGTACAAAACGACCAAATACAACCGAATAGAGTCAAAACTAACGCAAAACGACAGAAAGCAAGCAGATAACGGCTGTAAACGCTAGAAAGCGACCGAGTACAACCAAATAGAACAGAAAACAGAGCATAATAACAGAAAGCGGGCAGATAACAGCGCTAAACAATAGAAAAGGACCAAATTCAGCCGAATACAACAAGAAAAGAACAGAAAATAGCTAAAAACAACAAAAAGCAGGCAGATAGCAGCTGTAAACGGTAGAAAATGACCAAATACAACCGAGTAGAGTCAAATCCAACTAAAAACGACAGAAAGTAAGCAGATAACAGCGCTAAGCTACAGAAAACGACTAAATACAGCGGAATACAACTGAAAATAACAGAAAACAGCTCCTAGAACAACAGAAAGCAAGCAGATAACGGCGCTAAACAACAGAAAACGACAAAACACAGCCGAATACATCCGAAAATAACAGAAAACAGCTCTCAAAACAACAGAAAGCAAGCAGATAAAGGCTGTAAACGGTAGAAAACGACTGAATACAACCAAATAGAACAGAAAACAGAGCATAACAACAGAAAGCGGCAGACAACAGCGCTAAACAATAAAAAACGACTAAATTCAGCCGAATACAACAGGAAAAGAACAGAAAATAGCTAAAAACAACAGAAATCAAGCAGATAACAACTGTAAACGATAGAAAACGACCAAATACAACCGAATAGGGACAGAACTCACTCAAAACGACAGAAAGCAAGCAGATAACAGCGGGAAACAGCAGAAAACGACTAAGCACAGCCGAATACAACCAAAATGAGTAGAAAACAGCTAAAAACAACAGAAAGCAGGCAGATAGCAGCTGTAAATGGTAGAAAATGACCAAATACAACCGAATAGAGCCAAATCCGGCTAAAAACGACAGAAAGTAAGCAGATAACAGCGCTAGACAACAGAAAACCACTAAACACAGCGAAATACAACTGAAAATAACAGAAAACAGCTCTTAGAACAACAGAAAGCAAGCAGATAACGGCTGTAAACGGTAGAAAACGACCGAATACAACCAAATAGAACAGAAAACAGAGCATAACAACAGAAGCCAGGCAGATAACAGCGCTAAACAATAGAAAACGACTAAATTCAGCCGAATACAACAAGAAAAGGACAGAAAACAGCTAAAAACAACAGAAATCAAGCAGATAACAACTGTAAACGGTACAAAACGACCAAATACAACCGAATAGAGTCAAAACTAACGCAAAGCGACAGAAAGCAAGCAGATAACGGCTGTAAACGCTAGAAAGCGACCGAGTACAACCAAATAGAACAGAAAACAGAGCATAACAACAGAAAGCGGGCAGATAACAGCGCTAAACAATAGAAAATGACTAAATTCAGCCGAATACAACAAGAAAAGAACAGAAAACAGCTAAAAACAACAGAAATCAAGCAGATAACAACTGTAAACGGTACAGAACGACCAAATACAACCGAATAGAACAGAAAACAGAGCATAACAACAGAAAGCAGGCAGATAACAGCGCTAAACAACAGAAAACGACAAAACACAGCCGAATACATCCGAAAATAACAGAAAACAGCTCTCAAAGCAACAGAAAGCAAGCAGATAACGGCTGTAAACGGTAGGAAACGGCCGCATACAACTAAATAGAACAGAAAACAGAGCATAACAACAGAAAGCAGGCAGATAACAGCGCTAAACAATAGAAAACGACTAAATTCAGCCAAATACAACAAGAAAAGGACAGAAAACAGCTAAAAACAACAGAAATCAAGCAGATAACAACTGTAAACGGTACAAAACGACCAAATACAACCGAATAGAGTCAAAACTAACGCAAAACGACAGAAAGCAAGCAGATAACGGCTGTAAACGCTAGAAAGCGACCGAGTACAACCAAATAGAACGGAAAACAGAGCATAACATCAGAAAGCGGGCAGATAACAGCGCTAAACAATAGAAAACGACTAAATTCAGCCGAATACAACAAGAAAAGAACAGAAAATAGCTAAAAACAACAAAAAGCAGGCAGATAACAGCTGTAAACGGTAGAAAATGACCAAATACAACCGAATAGAGTCAAATCCAGCTAAAAACGACAGAAAGTAAGCAGATAACAGCGCTAAGCAACAGAAAATGACTAAATACAGCGGAATACAACTGAAAATAACAGAAAACAGCTCCTAGAACAACAGAAAGCAAGCAGATAACGGCTGTAAACGGTACAAAACGACCAAATACAACCGAATAGAACAGAAAACAGAGCATAACAACAGAAAGCAGGCAGATAACAGCGCTAAACAACAGAAAACGACAAAACACAGCCGAATACATCCGAAAATAACAGAAAACAGCTCTCAAAACAACAGAAAGCAAGCAGATAACGGCTGTAAACGGTAGAAAACGACTGAATACAACCAAATAGAACAGAAAACAGAGCATAACAACAGAAAGAAGGCAGATAAAAGCGCTAAACAATAAAAAACGACTAAATTCAGCCGAATACAACAAGAAAAGAACAGAAAACAGCTAAAAACAACAGAAATCGAGTAGATAACAACTGTAAACGATAGAAAACGACCAAATACAACCGAATAGAGCCAAAACCGACAGAAAGCAAGCAGATAACAGCGCTAAACAAGAGAAAACGACTAAGCACAGCCGAATACAACCAAAATGAGTAGAAAACAGCTAAAAACAACAGAAAGCAGGCAGATAGCAGCTGTAAATGGTAGAAAATGACCAAATACAACCGAATAGAGCCAAATCCGGCTAAAAACGACAGAAAGTAAGCAGATAACAGCGCTAGACAACAGAAAACCACTAAACACAGCGAAATACAACTGAAAATAACAGAAAACAGCTCTTAGAACAACAGAAAGCAAGCAGATAACGGCTGTAAACGGTAGAAAACGACCGAATACAACCAAATAGAACAGAAAACAGAGCATAACAACAGAAGCCAGGCAGATAACAGCGCTAAACAATAGAAAACGACTAAATTCAGCCGAATACAACAAGAAAAGGACAGAAAACAGCTAAAAACAACAGAAATCAAGCAGATAACAACTGTAAACGGTACAAAACGACCAAATACAACCGAATAGAGTCAAAACTAACGCAAAGCGACAGAAAGCAAGCAGATAACGGCTGTAAACGCTAGAAAGCGACCGAGTACAACCAAATAGAACAGAAAACAGAGCATAACAACAGAAAGCGGGCAGATAACAGCGCTAAACAATAGAAAATGACTAAATTCAGCCGAATACAACAAGAAAAGAACAGAAAACAGCTAAAAACAACAGAAATCAAGCAGATAACAACTGTAAACGGTACAGAACGACCAAATACAACCGAATAGAACAGAAAACAGAGCATAACAACAGAAAGCAGGCAGATAACAGCGCTAAACAACAGAAAACGACAAAACACAGCCGAATACATCCGAAAATAACAGAAAACAGCTCTCAAAGCAACAGAAAGCAAGCAGATAACGGCTGTAAACGGTAGGAAACGGCCGCATACAACTAAATAGAACAGAAAACAGAGCATAACAACAGAAAGCAGGCAGATAACAGCGCTAAACAATAGAAAACGACTAAATTCAGCCAAATACAACAAGAAAAGGACAGAAAACAGCTAAAAACAACAGAAATCAAGCAGATAACAACTGTAAACGGTACAAAACGACCAAATACAACCGAATAGAGTCAAAACTAACGCAAAACGACAGAAAGCAAGCAGATAACGGCTGTAAACGCTAGAAAGCGACCGAGTACAACCAAATAGAACGGAAAACAGAGCATAACATCAGAAAGCGGGCAGATAACAGCGCTAAACAATAGAAAACGACTAAATTCAGCCGAATACAACAAGAAAAGAACAGAAAATAGCTAAAAACAACAAAAAGCAGGCAGATAACAGCTGTAAACGGTAGAAAATGACCAAATACAACCGAATAGAGTCAAATCCAGCTAAAAACGACAGAAAGTAAGCAGATAACAGCGCTAAGCAACAGAAAATGACTAAATACAGCGGAATACAACTGAAAATAACAGAAAACAGCTCCTAGAACAACAGAAAGCAAGCAGATAACGGCTGTAAACGGTACAAAACGACCAAATACAACCGAATAGAACAGAAAACAGAGCATAACAACAGAAAGCAGGCAGATAACAGCGCTAAACAACAGAAAACGACAAAACACAGCCGAATACATCCGAAAATAACAGAAAACAGCTCTCAAAACAACAGAAAGCAAGCAGATAACGGCTGTAAACGGTAGAAAACGACTGAATACAACCAAATAGAACAGAAAACAGAGCATAACAACAGAAAGAAGGCAGATAAAAGCGCTAAACAATAAAAAACGACTAAATTCAGCCGAATACAACAAGAAAAGAACAGAAAACAGCTAAAAACAACAGAAATCGAGTAGATAACAACTGTAAACGATAGAAAACGACCAAATACAACCGAATAGAGCCAAAACCGACAGAAAGCAAGCAGATAACAGCGCTAAACAAGAGAAAACGACTAAGCACAGCCGAATACATCCGAAAATAACAGAAAACAGCTCTCAAAGCAACAGAAAGAAAGCAGATCACTGCTGTAAACGGTAGGAAACGGCCGCATACAACTAAATAGAACAGAAAACAGAGCATAACAACAGAAAGCGGGCAGATAACAGCGCTAAACAATAGAAAACGACTAAATTCAGCCGAATACAACAAGAAAAGAACAGAAAATAGCTAAAAACAACAGAAATCAAGCAGATAACAACTGTAAACGATAGAAAACGACCAAATACAACCGAATGGGGTCAGAACTAACTCAAAACGACAGAAAGCAAGCAGATAACAGCGGGAAACAGCAGAAAACGACTAAACACAGCCGAATACAACCAAAATGAGTAGAAAACAGCTAAAAACTTCAGAAAGCAGGCAGATAGCAGCTGTAAATGGTAGAAAATGACCAAATACAACCGAATAGAGTCAAATCCGGCTAAAAACGACAGAAAGTAAGCAGATAACAGCGCTAGACAACAGAAAACCACTAAACACAGCGGAATACAACTGAAAATAACAGAAAACAGCTCTTAGAACAACAGAAAGCAAGCAGATAATGGCTGTAAACGGTAGAAAACGACCGAATACAACCAAATAGAACAGAAAACAGAGCATAACAACAGAAAGCAGGCAGATAACAGCGCTAAACAATAGAAAACGACTAAATTCAGCCGAATACAACAAGAAAAGTACAGAAAACAGCTAAAAACAACAGAAATCAAGCAGATAACAACTGTAAACGGTACAAAACGACCAAATACAACCGAATAGAGTCAAAACTAACGCAAAACGACAGAAAGCAAGCAGATAACGGCTGTAAACGCTAGAAAGCGACCGAGTACAACCAAATAGAACAGAAAACAGAGCATAACAACAGAAAGCGGGCAGATAACAGCGCTAAACAATAGAAAACGACTAAATTCAGCCGAATACAACAAGAAAAGAACAGAAAATAGCTAAAAACAACAAAAAGCAGGCAGATAACAGCTGTAAACGGTAGAAAATGACCAAATACAACCGAATAGAGTCAAATCCAGCTAAAAACGACAGAAAGTAAGCAGATAACAGCGCTAAGCAACAGAAAACGACTAAATACAGCGGAATACAACTGAAAATAACAGAAAATAGCTCCTAGAACAACAGAAAGCAAGCAGATAACGGCTGTAAACGGTAGAAAACGACCGAATACAACCAAATAGAACAGAAAACAGAGCATAACAACAGAAAGCAGGCAGATAACAGCGCTAAACAATAGAAAATGACTAAATTCAGCCGAATACAACAAGAAAAGAACAGAAAACGGCTAAAAACAACAGAAATCAAGCAGATAACAACTGTAAACGGTACAAAACGACCAAATACAACCGAATAGAACGGAAAACAGAGCATAACAACAGAAAGCAGGGAGATAACAGCGCTAAACAACAGAAAACGACAAAACACAGCCGAATACATCCGAAAATAACAGAAAACAGCTCTCAAAACAACAGAAAGCAAGCAGATAACGGCCGTAAACGGTAGAAAACGACTGAATACAACCAAATAGAACAGAAAACAGAGCATAACAACAGAAAGGAGGCAGATAAAAGCGCTAAACAATAAAAAACGACTAAATTCAGCCGAATACAACAAGAAAAGAACAGAAAACTGCTAAAAACAACAGAAATCGAGTAGATAACAACTGCAAACGATAGAAAACGACGAAATACAACCGAATAGAGCCAAAACCGACAGAAAGCAAGCCGATAACAGCGCTAAACAAGAGAAAACGACTAAGCACAGCCGAATACATCCGAAAATAACAGAAAACAGCTCTCAAAGCAACAGAAAGCAAGCAGATAACGGCTGTAAACGGTAGGAAACGGCCGCATACAACTAAATAGAACAGAAAACAGAGCATAACAACAGAAAGCGGGCAGATAACAGCGCTAAACAATAGAAAACGACTAAATTCAGCCGAATACAACAAGAAAAGAACACAAAATAGCTAAAAACAACAGAAATCAAGCAGATAACAACTGTAAACGATAGAAAACGACCAAATACAGCCGAATAGGGTCAGAACTAACTCAAAACGACAGAAAGCAAGCAGATAACAGCGGGAAACAGCAGAAAACGACTAATTACAGCCGAATACGACCAAAATGAGTAGAAAACAGCTAAAAACAACAGAAAGCAGGCAGATAACAGCTGTAAACGGTAGAAAATGACCAAATACAACCGAATAGAGCCAAATCCGGCTAAAAACGACAGAAGGTAAGCAGATAACAGCGCTAGACAACAGAAAACCACTAAACCCAGCGGAATACAACTGAAAATAACAGAAAACGGCTCTTAGAACAACAGAAAGCAAGCAAATAACGGCTGTAAACGGTAGAAAACGACCGAATACAACCAAATAGAACAGAAAACAGAGCATAACAACAGAAAGCAGGCAGCACTAAACTATAGAAAACGACTAAATTCAGCCGAATACAACAAGAAAAGGACAGAAAACAGCTAAAAACAACAGAAATCAAGCAGATAACAACTGTAAACGGTACAAAACAACCAAATACAACCGAATAGAGTCAAAACTAACGCAAAACGACAGAGAGCAAGCAGATAACGGCTGTAAACGCTAGAAAGCGACCGAGTACAACCAAATAGAACATATTTCGCGCAATTCGTACTGAGCGGACGTGTTTTATGTTGCTCCCGATTTATCTCTGTTTTTCGATTTGTGTAGTAGTGTAGTAGTGCTTGTGTTGTGCCAAGTTATTAGTATTGGTACTGGTAACTAACCTGTATAAGTATCATAGTCTATTCTCTATTGCATTCAGGGATACGATTAATTATTTATCTCCATTGGTTCCTGTAGAATTCTCGGTACCCGGCTGCTACCAAACGCTGTTATCGCATCGCGTTTAGTTTACCTCCCACTCCTACAATTTTTGTACCTGGCTGTGGACACCGATAAGCGACGGCGAACGGTCAAATTAATATTTATTTCGTCAGTTGTTAATGTGTTGCGGAGTTGAGCTATACCACCGATTAGCATTTTTGCGCTTAATACTCTCGCGCGATTTTTCCTTTCTCTCTACTCTATTCCCTTTCCCTACCGTGGTCTACCTTTTCTGTGTATAAAGGCTCTCGTAACGACCCACGAGAGTGAAGCGCGTCCTCCTTGTCCTAATCCTATCCTGCTTATATAATTTCTTTTATACGACTCTAGTATGGCTCCGAACTGCTCTAAATGTAACAAATCCATCAACCCTACACATTTATCCATAGCATGCCAGTCATGTTCTAAATGTTATCATGCGTCATGCGTTAACCTAACTGCGAACGAGATCAATTTCTTTACTGAAGGCAACGATAAATGGACTTGTCCTAGTTGCAGTAAAAATACCCGAACTACGCGCAGTAACTCCTCATCTTCTGCTCGACAGGATACTTCAGTATCCTCCCCTGTGACAGGGGCTGACCAGCTAGTGTTTATAATGGGTCAACTCGCTGCCATAGCTAAAGATGTGAAGGATATAAAAGAGTCTCAGTCTCGTTTGTCGATAGATGTTGCTCAATGTACAGCCCTGCTGCAGCAGCACTCAGATACCATTTCGCGTCACGACGCATCTATAATCTCGTGCGAAACCAATATCCAACAACTCCTAGACTCTCAAGCAAATTTAACTTCCAATATTGTGTCGATTGAAAGCAAGTTATCTGAGTTTCAACAAAACACACAGTCGTCTTCAGAAGCTTCTAGTGCTGAGTTACTGGAAAGATTCAGAAGATCCCACAATGTTATTATTAGGGGCGTTCAAGAAGGCAGTGGTCAAGATGATACCGAAACAGTGTCTACCATCATACGTCTTATAGATGATTCTGTGAACGCACAAATGCTGAGCCTATCTAGACTTGGATCTACCTCTTCTTCTAACCAGTCTCGACCTATTAAAGTAGGTTTTTCTAATCCGCAATCTGCTATGAAGATTTTACGCAATAAACGAGCAGTACTACGAAACCCAGCGTATCGCAATGTCACAATCACTGATGACAAAACCCCAGCACAAGTATCTCACTTAAATTCACTCCGTGGAGAGTTAAACCGTAGGCAAGCTGCCGGTGAAAGGGATATCACTATAAAATACGTTAGCGGCACACCAAGGATTGTTTCTGTTACACATAGTACTGTGCAATCAGCAAAAAACTAACAGAAAAAGCACTAGAATGGTGCATCTGTTACACTAACATCCAGTCAATTGGTTCTAAACTCCTCGAATTGGTAGCATTTGCGGAAGAAAACCACCCAACCTTTATCTGCTTGACTGAATCTTGGCTGCATCAGAATATAAGCGACTCTGCAATAGCGATTCCTGGCTACAGTATATTTAGAATGGATTCAAGCCTTTCACCTGGGTACTGCGGTGTATGTATATACGTAAACGATGAAGCACTTAGCGAATTTTCTATCACCAACGTCTCAACGCAGCTATATGGTATTGATAACGTATTCTTAAAGATTTTCCATGGCAATTTCAACTTTATACTGGGCTGTGTGTACAGGCCACGCCCTTCTATATCTGACCCAGACCTGTGTGGTTATATCGAAGAGCTATCAGCGCAGACCAATAATTTGTACGTAACTGGCGATTTTAATCTCCGGGACATCAACTGGCCGTTGCTGGATATACCCTATACACAGTCCACATCTGCACCTTATCTAGACCTATTACGGAATTCAAGTCTCACTCAACTTGTTGATCGCCCCACTCGATACAGAAGGGATCAAGTACCAAGGACCCTCGACCTAATCTTTGTCAATGATGTGGATTTTGTGTCTGGTATTGAATATCTTCCACCCTTTGGAAAATCTGACCATCTTACAATAATGTCTAAGCTTCAGTTTAACTACTTAAGCCGAACCCAAAGCATTTCCAAAACCATCAAAAGAGTGAACTATACTCAACTGAATGTAGCTCTACTCAGAACTGACTGGAACACTCTATTTTATGGTCTATCTACACAAGCTATGTGGGATGTGTTTCATGACAGACTTCAAGCCCTGCTGTCAAGCTGCAGTACTTATCGTACAGTCAGACATAATCCTCTAAGACCCTGGATTGATCCAGGAATTCTTCGAATGATTCGACATAAAAAAGGACTTTGGCAAAAATTCCTCCGGCACAAAAGACAAGCTGATTACGAAAGTCATCGAAGTTTCTCTAACACACTTTCTCGAACCCTCAAAGCTGCAAAGGATCGCTTCGAAAGAGAGCTGGTTTCGTCCCAAGACAAAAAGAAACTCTATAAGTATTTACGATCTTCGTTGAATTCTAAGGTGTCAATTCCTAAGATTCGTGATGCGCATGGTCATATCTCCACTGACTCCGCCAAATCAGCAGAAATTTTAGCCTGTGCATTTGCTGAGGATTTTACAGAAGATTTGAGTGATAATCCTTTGCCTGAAATCGAGATTCCTATGCGATCTGCCAGTCTCCGTGAGATCGACTTTTCCCCCGAACTGATTGAAGAACATCTCAGCAACTTGAAAACATCTATCGCTCCGGGTGGTGATAATATGCCTGCTATTGTTCTGAAAAGTTGTGCTCGATCGCTAGCGTCACCTTTAAGTACCATATTCACCTCATCTTTTACTTCTCATACTCTGCCTCAGTGCTGGTTAAGTGCCAGAGTAACCCCTATTTTCAAGAAAGGGGACAAGTTTAGTGCAAAAAACTATCGGTCCATTAGCCTTACTCCTATAATTGCTAAATTGGCCGAAAAAATTATCCTCTCGAAGATGCTTCAGTTTGCTATCGATAATAATATTTTGTCCTCTAACCAACATGGCTTCTTACCTGGCCGCTCCATCATTACAAACCTACTGAAATGCGTCAATGATTGGACTTTGCTGACTGATGCACACTTACCTGTGGACGTTATTTATTTGGATTTCTCCAGAGCGTTTGATCGAGTGTCACGCAGATACCTGCTTCATAAGCTAGAACGCTTGGGCATTGCTGGCAGACTGCTGGAGTGGATCAAGGCTTTTCTCAGCAACAGAGAGTTTTCTGTTAGAGTCGGTGACTCAGTGTCAACCAGAAAAGCAGTAACTAGTGGTGTTCCGCAGGGATCTGTTTTAGGACCTATGCTATTTCTTTTATACACATCTGACTTGCCATTTGTCGTACAATCGACTTGCTCATCTTATGCTGACGATACCAAGATCTACAATATTCCATCGACTGAAAACAACACCCTACAACAGGATCTCCAAAAAATTCATGAATGGTCTCGGAAATGGTTGCTTCCACTCAACTATGAGAAGTGTCACGTTATTCATATGGGTAAGAATAACCCTAGAATCCAATACAATTTTCGAGACCAGGTAATCTCTCCGGTATTTAGCCATTGCGATCTAGGAGTTGTCATCACTGCTAATCTATCATGGTCTGAGCATATACAGCACGTAACCTCAAAAGCCAAGAAATCTTTATACCTCATAGAAAGGTCTTTCAGAAACTGCCACCCATCTACAGCTGCTCTTTTATACCAGATCTACGTGAGGCCAATTTTAGAATTTGCGGGACCTGTTTGGCATCCAATTCTGCAAAGGTACCGTGACTTATTGGAAAATTTACAAAGACGGGCAACTCGCATCCCTTATGGCGCTATACGTCCTAGCTATGAAGATAGGCTGAAATTGTTTAAAATAACCCACTTTTCTGACCGACGTTTACGAGGGGATGTCATTATCACATACCGCTCGTTGCACGGTCTGTTTGGAACGGATCTGTCCCCCCTCTTCACACTGAATACGAACCGCTTGCGTGGCCATAACTTCAAGCTGACGAAGGAGAAGTTCCGGACCACACCTCGACAGTTCTTCCTTTCCAACAGGGTATTCGATATATGGAACAGGCTGCCCCTTAACATAGTGAATGCGCCATCAGTGAACAGTTTCAAGAACTTGTTTGACAGTTGGGTGCAACGTGACATTTCTTTAGTAGCTAGTGCTTAGTACAATTGTATATTTTTATATTGTGTTTGAGTTTATAGCTTTTTAGCTCAACTCTTCTATCTTTATAATAATAATAATAATAATAATAATAATAAGGCGAGGGGTTGCTAGATCCCCTCAGTGGCGCCTCCCCAAGGTGGCGGATAGGGGAACGCCTCCCAGATATGGGTGGTACCGGGGAAATCAAATACCCGGGGCGGACCAAAACTAGCACGGTGGAATAGCGTCTGCATCCAGAGGATCGGCTATTCCTCCACAATTAGGACACGACGGATCTCCATGTGAGGAGCGGTACTCCGACAGCGTCTGACTCCATGTTAGGGGCGGCTGATAATACACCCGCAGGAAGCCACCCAACATCAGTAGGCTATCCGGTGCGTGGCGACACCGCAGGGTATACCGAAGCCCAAGGATGTAATCCAGCCGGCAACCTTCGCAGGTGCATCCTCAGGAGGCAATTTGGACGGCTGCCTCCGGAAATGTCGTCTGGGGGCCCTAAGGCCAACCACCTGACGGGCCCTATCTTCGGGTTCGACCACCCCGGAAGAAAAGCACCCACACCGAGCCGGTTTCGGAAGCCGGCGTTGGGCAAGGTGGCGGTGCTTCGAATTGCCCTGTTGACGACCCCCGCAATGATATGGACCGTTTTAGGTGGACGACGGAGCTCAAGGATGACCTACTGAGCTGCTACGAGAGCAGTAGCCCGCGCCGTAGGGGATACATGTCCCGCATGTGTGAGAGGTGGTGTGAAATGCACCCAGAGCATAGCACGCTTACCTCTCAGAATTTGCGAGATTATGTATCGTACCTCCGGAGGCAGGGTTATGTTCGTGCTCCAGCTCAGCCTGCCCCTTCGGCGGACGGAAGGCCTGATAACCAGGCTGAAAGTTCACCGGTAAGGCCCGCTGAGAGGGAAATCGACCAAGTCGTCTCACCT
Organism: Callosobruchus maculatus; assembly: GCA_951848785.1. Taxonomy (NCBI): domain Eukaryota; kingdom Metazoa; phylum Arthropoda; class Insecta; order Coleoptera; family Chrysomelidae; genus Callosobruchus; species Callosobruchus maculatus. Next base: position 45,384 of record CATOUR010000383.1, read on the forward strand.
GGGGATTTCAGAGACCGAAGGGCCTTGCATAACAACGGAAGGTCCTTGAAGCTGGCAGATTTGAAGAGAGAGGATGAGGTTGTGGGTGAACGTCTATCGGAGGCCTCTGACATTTGGAGCATCAATTGCGAAATTTACGCTGCGGCTCTGAGGCTAGCTAGACAGGGGAGAGTGAGAGACTCTCCTGTTGAGAGAGCACAGAGACGGGTGCGCCAAATGGAAGCGAAAATCCAGTTGGCTCGCCAGGAAGCATCCCGTATCCAGTGTGTGATGGAATATAGAGCGACTGGGAAGCCTTTTACGCGCCGAGTGCGCCAGATAGCCTACGGGTTGAGGCGCGACCATCATACACTCAGTCAAGCGGTACTGGTTGTTGTCAAGCAACACTGTCTTGACAGGATACGGATGCTAATCGCTGCTAAGCGATCGTTGGTGGCGCGGGCGAGAGGTCTGGAGCAGAACAGAATGTTCTACGAAAGACCTTCTCGCCTTTTCCAACAGCCGCCTTCAGCCATAGAGCAGCCGCCAACTGCTGATCGCGTGGAGGCCTTTTGGAGGGACGTTTACGAACAACCCAAACCTCTCTCAGCAGACACTCCGGCCTTGGCGCAGTTTGAGTCCGTTTGTAGGAGGACTCCTAACTTGAATGTACTGCGTCACCCGATAAACACGGAAGAAATTCTTGACGCCTTACGAGGCGCAAAGAATTTCGCAGCTCCTGGCCCGGATGGCATAAACACCTACTGGTGGAAAAAATTCCCCAGTTGCCACCGGCATTTAGCTAGAGTTTTTAACTCGTGGCTAAATCAGGAGCAGCCAATTCCGGCTTGGTTTGTCGAGGGTCGAACCGTGCTTCTCCCGAAGACCGGAGATTTGTCTGATCCCAAAAACTACAGGCCAATAACATGTCTGAACGCGTGTTACAAGCTCTTCACCAGAATCTTGTACATGCGTATCCTTCAAGCTGTGAATCCTGTATTTCTCGACGTGTATGAACAGAGAGGGTCAAAGAAAGGAGTAGCTGGCTGCAAGGAGAACCTGTTGATTGACCGATGTGTCACCCAGGACTCTGTGCAGTACAAGCGAAACCTTTCTATGGCCTGGATTGACTATCGCAAGGCATTCGACAGCACGTCTCATGAGCTCATTTTGCGGCTGTTGGAATGTCTTTCGGTGGATAATCAGATAGTGGGGTGCATCAAACAACTGATGCCACTCTGGAAGACCCGGTTCACCATAACATCAGGTGAAACTCGGGTTCAGACAGAGTTGGTGTCATTGAAAAGAGGTGTCTTCCAAGGAGACTCCTTGAGTCCCTTGCTCTTTTGCATCTCACTTTTGCCTCTGTCCATAGCGCTGAGAAATACTAAAGGATACAGCTGTGGCACGCCCAATAACCGGAGGCACAAGGTCACCCATCTGTTTTATATGGATGACCTAAAACTTTATGCCTCCGGCCAACGCGAACTACAACAATCGCTGAGGGTAGTGCAGGAGTACAGTCATGCTATCGGAATGGAGTTCGGGACAGACAAATGTGCATTGGTTCATCTCAAGAAAGGACGAAGCGGAGATAGTGGAGATGAGGAACAGCTCGTTGATGGGAGCATCTTGCGACAACTGCATGCCGGAGACACTTATACCTACCTTGGAGTGGCGCAGCGTCATGTCCAAGAGGCAACATTGGTTAAAGAGTGTCTCCGCCGCAAGTATTTGCACCGACTCCGGCAGATCTGGTCGTCAGAACTGTCCGGCAAGAACAAAGTCGCTGCCACAAACATGCTTGCGGTCCCATTGTTATTATACACCTTTGGTGCTATACACTGGAAAGTGAACGAGCTGAAGGAAATCGACACGAAGACCCGCAAAAGGATGAATATGGAGAGAAGCCTGCATCCTAAGTCCTCTGTCCCGCGAATATACCTCCCGCGACACCTGGGAGGGCGTGGACTATTGAGTTTGGAGCGTCTGCACAACAGAGTAGTACTGGCCACTGCCTGCTATGTAACGAACAGCACCGATCCCCTGATCCGCTTCGTGCGAGAGCACGAGAATGCGAGAAAAGGAGCCTTTCTTTTTAGCGCAGCGAAACGAGCAGCCGAGGAGCTCAGCCTCACACTCGACTTCAAGCGGAGGTGTCAGCAGTCCATTACGGAACTTGCTCCCGCAGAATTAAAATCCCACCTTAAAACTGCCGAAGTCGACTTCCTTTTAAGACTTCATAAAGATAAGCCAATGCATGGAATCTTCTACAAACATCTAGAAGAGCATGGCTTGTCTGAGCAGTTGACCTTCTCTTTCCTAAGGTCTAGTGGGTTGAAGTCGGAGACTGAGGGCTTTATAATGGCTTGCCAAGACGGTGTCTTCAACACCTTGGTATACCGTAAAAGGGTTATGGGTGTAGATGTACCCGACACCCATTGTAGAGCTTGCCGACAGGCGCCAGAGACGCTTATGCATCTCTTGTCGGCGTGTAAGACGTACGCTGGGACGGCTTACGTCCATCGGCACAACGCGGCTCTACGAGTGCTCTACTATCATTTAAGGCACTCATACGGTATCGATGAGACACCGGTGCTGCCATACGCTCCAGGGGATATAGAGTCCGTTGTGGAGAACGAGAGATGCCGGATTTACTGGAACTACTCGTTCCCCACGCTCGAGCTTGTACAGGCAAACAAGCCCGACATAGTCCTTCTCGACCACCAACAGAAGACGATGTTCGTTATTGAGTTTTCGGCGCCTGCCGAAGTGAACATCGTCTCTAAGGAGGAGGAAAAGCGGACCAAATATCAGGAGTTGCTCGGACAACTTCGCAGGCTCTGGCCAGACTACACTGTAAGTCTGCTGGTTATGGTCATTGGATCCCTAGGTGGAATGAGGAATACGCTGCTCTCTGCACTGCGCAAAATACCGGTGTGCCGTGCGGCGGCGCACATCTTAGCCGCCAGAATGCAGAAGGCAGTCATCCTTGGGTCCCTTCGTCTACTTAGGGCGCACGATTCGCGGACCCAATGATTGCTCACCTCACGGTGTGAGGAGTAGTCATTGGGTGATGGAACAGCAGCTCGGTGTGTCGGAGCCCGGGCTGCACTTTTTGTTTTTTGAAATATAAAACAGAGCATAACAACAGAAAGCGGGCAGATAACGGCGCTAAGCAATAGAAAACGACTAAATTCAGCCGAATACAACAAGAAAAGAACAGAAAATAGCTAAAAACAACAAAAAGCAGGCAGATAACAGCTGTAAACGGTAGAAAATGACCAAATACAACCGAATAGAGTCAAATCCAGCTAAAAACGACAGAAAGTAAGCAGATAACAGCGCTAAGCAACAGAAAACGACTAAATACAGCGGAATACAACTGAAAATAACAGAAAACAGCTCCTAGAACAACAGAAAGCAAGCAGATAACGGCTGTAAACGGTAGAAAACGACCGAATACAACCAAATAGAACAGAAAACAGAGCATAACAACAGAAAGCAGGCAGATAACAGCGCTAAACAATAGAAAATGACTAAATTCAGCCGAATACAACAAGAAAAGAACAGAAAACGGCTAAAAACAACAGAAATCAAGCAGATAACAACTGTAAACGGTACAAAACGACCAAATACAACCGAATAGAACGGAGAACAGAGCATAACAACAGAAAGCAGGGAGATAACAGCGCTAAACAACAGAAAACGACAAAACACAGCCGAATACATCCGAAAATAACAGAAAACAGCTCTCAAAACAACAGAAAGCAAGCAGATAACGGCCGTAAACGGTAGAAAACGACTGAATACAACCAAATAGAACAGAAAACAGAGCATAACAACAGAAAGGAGGCAGATAAAAGCGCTAAACAATAAAAAACGACTAAATTCAGCCGAATACAACAAGAAAAGAACAGAAAACTGCTAAAAACAACAGAAATCGAGTAGATAACAACTGCAAACGATAGAAAACGACCAAATACAACCGAATAGAGCCAAAACCGACAGAAAGCAAGCAGGTAACAGCGCTAAACAAGAGAAAACGACTAAACACAGCCGCATACATCCGAAAATAACAGAAAACAGCTCTCAAAACAACAGAAAGCAAGCAGATAACGGCTGTAAACGGTAGAAAACGGCCGCATACAACTAAATAGAACAGAAAACAGAGCATAACAACAGAAAGCGGGCAGGTAACAGCGCTAAACAATAGAAAAGGACTAAATTCAGCCGAATACAACAAGAAAAGAAGAGAAAATAGCTAAAAACAACAGAAATCAAGCAGATAACAACTGTAAACGGTAGAAAACGACCAAATACAACCGAATAGGGTCAATACTACTCAAAACGACAGAAAGCAAGCAGAGAACAGCGGGAAACAGCAGAAAACGACTAAACACAGCCGAATACAACCAAAATGGGTAGAAAACAGCTAAAAACAACAGAAAGCAGGCAGATAACAGCTGTAAACGGTAGAAAATGACCAAATGCAACCGAATAGAGTCAAATCCAGCTAAAAACGACAGAAAGTAAGCAGATAACAGCGGGAAACAGTAGAAAACGACTAAACACAGCCGAGTACAACCGACATGAGCAGAAAACAGCTAAAAACAACAGAGAGCAGGCAGATAACAACTGCAAACGGTAGAAAACGACCAAATACAACCGAATAGAGTCAAAACCAGCTAAAAACGACAGAAAGCAAGCAGATAACAGCGGGAAAAAACAAGAGAAAGCGAGCAGATAACGACTGCAAGAGATAGGAGACGTCAAAGTACAACCGAATAGAACAAAAAACAGCGCATAACAGCAGAAAGCAAGCAGATAACGGCTGTAAACGCTAGAAAGCGACCGAGTACAACCAAATAGAACAGAAAACAGAGCATAACAACAGAAAGCGGGCAGATAACAGCGCTAAACAATAGAAAACGACTAAATTCAGCCGAATACAACAAGAAAAGAACAGAAAATAGCTAAAAACAACAAAAAGCAGGCAGATAACAGCTGTAAACGGTAGAAAATGACCAAATACAACCGAATAGAGCCAAATCCGGCTAAAAACGACAGAAAGTAAGCAGATAACAGCGCTAGATAACAGAAAACCACTAAACACAGCGGAATACAACTGAAAATAACAGAAAACAGCTCTTAGAACAACAGAAAGCAAGCAGATAACGGCTGTAAACGGTAGAAAACGACCGAATACAACCAAATAGAACAGAAAACAGACCATAACAACAGAAAGCAGGCAGATAACAGCGCTAAACAATAGAAAACGACTAAATTCAGCCGAATACAACAAGAAAAGGACAGAAAACAGCTAAAAACAACAGGAATCGAGCAGATAACAACTGTAAACGGTACAAAACGACCAAATACAACCGAATAGAGTCAAAACTAACGCAAAACGACAGAAAGCAAGCAGATAACGGCTGTAAATGCTAGAAAGCGACCGAGTACAACCAAACAGAACAGAAAACAGGGCATAACAACAGAAAGCGGGCAGATAACACCGCTAAACAATAGAAAACGACTAAATTCAGCCGAATACAACAAGAAAAGAACAGAAAATAGCTAAAAACAACAAGAAGCAGGCAGATAACAGCTGTAAACGGTAGAAAATGACCAAATACAACCGAATAGAGCCAAAACCGACAGAAAGCAAGCAGATAACAGCGCTAAACAAGAGAAAACGACTAAGCACAGCCGAATACATCCGAAAATAACAGAAAACAGCTCTCAAAGCAACAGAAAGCAAGCAGATAGCGGCTGTAAACGGTAGGAAACGGCCGCATACAACTAAATAGAACAGAAAACAGAGCATAACAACAGAAAGCGGGCAGATAACAGCGCTAAACAATAGAAAACTACTAAATTCAGCCAAATACAACAAGAAAAGAACAGAAAATAGCTAAAAACAACAGAAATCAAGCAGATAACAACTGCAAACGATAGAAAACGACCAAATACAACCGAATAGGGTCAGAACTAACTTAAAACGACAGAAAGCAAGCAGATAACAGCGGGAAACAGCAGCAAACGACTAAACACAGCCGAATACAACCAAAATGAGTAGAAAACAGCTAAAAACAACAGAAAGCAGGCAGATAACAGCTGTAAACGGTAGAAAATGACCAAATACAACCGAATAGAGCCAAATCCGGCTAAAAACGACAGAAAGTAAGCAGATGACAGCCCTAGACAACAGAAAACCACTAAACACAGCGGAATGCAACTGAGAATAACAGAAAACAGCTCTTAGAACAACAGAAAGCAAGCAGATAACGGCTGTAAACGGTAGAAAACGACTGAATACAACCAAATAGAACAGAAAACAGAGCACAACAACAGAAAGCAGGCAGATAACAGCGCTAAACAATAGAAAACGGCTAAATTCAGCCGAATACAACAAGAAAAGGACAGCAAACAACTAAAAACAACAGAAATCAAGCAGATAACAACTGTAAACGGTACAAAACGACCAAATACAACCGAATAGAGTCAAAACTAACGCAAAACGACAGAAAGCAAGCAGATAACGGCTGTAAACGCTAGAAAGTGACCGAGTACAACCAAATAGAACAGAAAACAGAGCATAACAACAGAAAGCGGGCAGATAACAGCGCTAAACAATAGAAAACGACTAAATTCAGCCGAATACAACAAGAAAAGAACAGAAAACAGCTAATAACAACAGAAATCAAGCAGATAACAACTGTAAACGGTACAAAGCGACCAAATACAACCGAATAGAACAGAAAACAGAGCATAACAACAGAAAGCAGGCAGATAACAGCGCTAAACAACAGAAAACGACAAAACACAGCCGAATACATCCGAAAATAACAGAAAACAGCTCTCAAAACAACAGAAAGCAAGCAGATAACGGCTGTAAACGGTAGAAAACGACTTAATACAACCAAATAGAACGAAAATAATAGAAAACAGCTCTCAAAACAACAGAAAGCAAGCAGATAACGGTTGTAAACGGTACAAAACGACCAAATACAACCGAATAGAACAGAAAACAGAGCATAACAACAGAAAGCAGGCAGATAACTGCGCTAAACAACAGAAAACGACAAAACACAGCCGAATACATCCGAAAATAACAGAAAACAGCTCTCAAAACAACAGAAAGCAAGCAGATAACGGCTGTAAACGGTAGAAAACGACTGAATACAACCAAATAGAACAGAAAACACAGCATAACAACAGAAAGAAGGCAGATAAAAGCGCTAAACAATAAAAAACGACTAAATTCAGCCGAATACAACAAGAAAAGAACAGAAAACAGCTAAAAACAACAGAAATCGAGTAGATAACAACTGTAAACGATAGAAAACGACCAAATACAACCGAATAGAGCCAAAACCGAGAGAAAGCAAGCAGATAACAGCGCTAAACAAGAGAAAACGACTAAGCACAGCCGAATACATCCGAAAATAACAGAAAACAGCTCTCAAAACAACAGAAAGCAAGCAGATAACGGCTGTAAACGCTAGAAAGCGACCGAGTACAACCAAATAGAACAGAAAACAGAGCATAACAACAGAAAGCTGGCAGATAACAGCGCTAAACAATAGAAAATGGCTAAATTCAGCCGAATACAACAAGAAAAGAACAGAAAACAGCTAAAAACAACAGAAATCAAGCAGATAACAACTGTAAACGGTACAGAACGACCAAATACAACCGAATAGAACAGAAAACAGAGCATAACAACAGAAAGCAGGCAGATAACAGCGCTAAACAACAGAAAACGACAAAACACAGCCGAATACATCCGAAAATAACAGAAAACAGCTCTCAAAGCAACAGAAAGCGAGCAGATAACGGCTGTAAACGGTAGGAAACGGCCCGCATACAACTAAATAGAACAGAAAACAGAGTATAACAACAGAAAACAGGCAGATAACAGCGCTAAACAATAGAAAACGACTAAATTCAGCCGAATACAACAAGAAAAGGACAGAAAACAGCTAAAAACAACAGAAATCAAGCAGATAACAACTGTAAACGGTACAAAACGACCAAATACAACCGAATAGAGTCAAAACTAACGCAAAACGACAGAAAGCAAGCAGATAACGGCTGTAAACGCTAGAAAGCGACCGAGTACAACCAAATAGAACAGAAAACAGAGCATAATAACAGAAAGCGGGCAGATAACAGCGCTAAACAATAGAAAAGGACCAAATTCAGCCGAATACAACAAGAAAAGAACAGAAAATAGCTAAAAACAACAAAAAGCAGGCAGATAGCAGCTGTAAACGGTAGAAAATGACCAAATACAACCGAGTAGAGTCAAATCCAACTAAAAACGACAGAAAGTAAGCAGATAACAGCGCTAAGCTACAGAAAACGACTAAATACAGCGGAATACAACTGAAAATAACAGAAAACAGCTCCTAGAACAACAGAAAGCAAGCAGATAACGGCTGTAAACGGTAGAAAACGACCGAATACAACCAAATAGAACAGAAAACAGAGCATAACAACAGAAAGCAGGCAGATAACAGCGCTAAACAATAGAAAATGACTAAATTCAGCCGAATACAACAAGAAAAGAACAGAAAACAGCTAAAAACAACAGAAATCGAGTAGATAACAACTGTAAACGATAGAAAACGACCAAATACAACCGAATAGAGCCAAAACCGACAGAAAGCAAGCAGATAACAGCGCTAAACAAGAGAAAACGACTAAGCACAGCCGAATACATCCGAAAATAACAGAAAACAGCTCTCAAAGCAACAGAAAGCAAGCAGATAGCGGCTGTAAACGGTAGGAAACGGCCGCATACAACTAAATAGAACAGAAAACAGAGCATAACAACAGAAAGCGGGCAGATAACAGCGCTAAACAATAGAAAACTACTAAATTCAGCCAAATACAACAAGAAAAGAACAGAAAATAGCTAAAAACAACAGAAATCAAGCAGATAACAACTGCAAACGATAGAAAACGACCAAATACAACCGAATAGGGTCAGAACTAACTTAAAACGACAGAAAGCAAGCAGATAACAGCGGGAAACAGCAGCAAACGACTAAACACAGCCGAATACAACCAAAATGAGTAGAAAACAGCTAAAAACAACAGAAAGCAGGCAGATAACAGCTGTAAACGGTAGAAAATGACCAAATACAACCGAATAGAGCCAAATCCGGCTAAAAAACGACAGAAAGTAAGCAGATGACAGCCCTAGACAACAGAAAACCACTAAACACAGCGGAATGCAACTGAGAATAACAGAAAACAGCTCTTAGAACAACAGAAAGCAAGCAGATAACGGCTGTAAACGGTAGAAAACGACTGAATACAACCAAATAGAACAGAAAACAGAGCACAACAACAGAAAGCAGGCAGATAACAGCGCTAAACAATAGAAAACGGCTAAATTCAGCCGAATACAACAAGAAAAGGACAGCAAACAACTAAAAACAACAGAAATCAAGCAGACAACTGTAAACGGTACAAAACGACCAAATACAACCGAATAGAGTCAAAACTAACGCAAAACGACAGAAAGCAAGCAGATAACGGCTGTAAACGCTAGAAAGTGACCGAGTACAACCAAATAGAACAGAAAACAGAGCATAACAACAGAAAGCGGGCAGATAACAGCGCTAAACAATAGAAAACGACTAAATTCAGCCGAATACAACAAGAAAAGAACAGAAAACAGCTAATAACAACAGAAATCAAGCAGATAACAACTGTAAACGGTACAAAGCGACCAAATACAACCGAATAGAACAGAAAACAGAGCATAACAACAGAAAGCAGGCAGATAACAGCGCTAAACAACAGAAAACGACAAAACACAGCCGAATACATCCGAAAATAACAGAAAACAGCTCTCAAAACAACAGAAAGCAAGCAGATAACGGCTGTAAACGGTAGAAAACGACTTAATACAACCAAATAGAACGAAAATAATAGAAAACAGCTCTCAAAACAACAGAAAGCAAGCAGATAACGGTGTTAAACGGTACAAAACGACCAAATACAACCGAATAGAACAGAAAACAGAGCATAACAACAGAAAGCAGGCAGATAACTGCGCTAAACAACAGAAAACGACAAAACACAGCCGAATACATCCGAAAATAACAGAAAACAGCTCTCAAAACAACAGAAAGCAAGCAGATAACGGCTGTAAAACGGTAGAAAACGACTGAATACAACCAAATAGAACAGAAAACACAGCATAACAACAGAAAGAAGGCAGATAAAAGCGCTAAAGAATAAAAAACGACTAAATTCAGCCGAATACAACAAGAGAAAAGAACAGAAAACAGCTAAAAACAACAGAAATCGAGTAGATAACAACTGTAAACGATAGAAAACGACCAAATACAACCGAATAGAGCCAAAACCGAGAGAAAGCAAGCAGATAACAGCGCTAAACAAGAGAAAACGACTAAGCACAGCCGAATACATCCGAAAATAACAGAAAACAGCTCTCAAAACAACAGAAAGCAAGCAGATAACGGCTGTAAACGCTAGAAAGCGACCGAGTACAACCAAATAGAACAGAAAACAGAGCATAACAACAGAAAGCTGGCAGATAACAGCGCTAAACAATAGAAAATGGCTAAATTCAGCCGAATACAACAAGAAAAGAACAGAAAACAGCTAAAAACAACAGAAATCAAGCAGATAACAACTGTAAACGGTACAGAACGACCAAATACAACCGAATAGAACAGAAAACAGAGCATAACAACAGAAAGCAGGCAGATAACAGCGCTAAACAACAGAAAACGACAAAACACAGCCGAATACATCCGAAAATAACAGAAAACAGCTCTCAAAGCAACAGAAAGCGAGCAGATAACGGCTGTAAACGGTAGGAAACGGCCGCATACAACTAAATAGAACAGAAAACAGAGTATAACAACAGAAAACAGGCAGATAACAGCGCTAAACAATAGAAAACGACTAAATTCAGCCGAATACAACAAGAAAAGGACAGAAAACAGCTAAAAACAACAGAAATCAAGCAGATAACAACTGTAAACGGTACAAAACGACCAAATACAACCGAATAGAGTCAAAACTAACGCAAAACGACAGAAAGCAAGCAGATAACGGCTGTAAACGCTAGAAAGCGACCGAGTACAACCAAATAGAACAGAAAACAGAGCATAATAACAGAAAGCGGGCAGATAACAGCGCTAAACAATAGAAAAGGACCAAATTCAGCCGAATACAACAAGAAAAGAACAGAAAATAGCTAAAAACAACAAAAAGCAGGCAGATAGCAGCTGTAAACGGTAGAAAATGACCAAATACAACCGAGTAGAGTCAAATCCAACTAAAAACGACAGAAAGTAAGCAGATAACAGCGCTAAGCTACAGAAAACGACTAAATACAGCGGAATACAACTGAAAATAACAGAAAACAGCTCCTAGAACAACAGAAAGCAAGCAGATAACGGCTGTAAACGGTAGAAAACGACCGAATACAACCAAATAGAACAGAAAACAGAGCATAACAACAGAAAGCAGGCAGATAACAGCGCTAAACAATAGAAAATGACTAAATTCAGCCGAATACAACAAGAAAAGAACAGAAAACAGCTAAAAACAACAGAAATCGAGTAGATAACAACTGTAAACGATAGAAAACGACCAAATACAACCGAATAGAGCCAAAACCGACAGAAAGCAAGCAGATAACAGCGCTAAACAAGAGAAAACGACTAAGCACAGCCGAATACATCCGAAAATAACAGAAAACAGCTCTCAAAGCAACAGAAAGCAAGCAGATAGCGGCTGTAAACGGTAGGAAACGGCCGCATACAACTAAATAGAACAGAAAACAGAGCATAACAACAGAAAGCGGGCAGATAACAGCGCTAAACAATAGAAAACTACTAAATTCAGCCAAATACAACAAGAAAAGAACAGAAAATAGCTAAAAACAACAGAAATCAAGCAGGTAACAACTGCAAACGATAGAAAACGACCAAATACAACCGAATAGGGTCAGAACTAACTTAAAACGACAGAAAGCAAGCAGATAACAGCGGGAAACAGCAGCAAACGACTAAACACAGCCGAATACAACCAAAATGAGTAGAAAACAGCTAAAAACAACAGAAAGCAGGCAGATAACAGCTGTAAACGGTAGAAAATGACCAAATACAACCGAATAGAGCCAAATCCGGCTAAAAACGACAGAAAGTAAGCAGATGACAGCCCTAGACAACAGAAAACCACTAAACACAGCGGAATGCAACTGAGAATAACAGAAAACAGCTCTTAGAACAACAGAAAGCAAGCAGATAACGGCTGTAAACGGTAGAAAACGACTGAATACAACCAAATAGAACAGAAAACAGAGCACAACAACAGAAAGCAGGCAGATAACAGCGCTAAACAATAGAAAACGGCTAAATTCAGCCGAATACAACAAGAAAAGGACAGCAAACAACTAAAAACAACAGAAATCAAGCAGATAACAACTGTAAACGGTACAAAACGACCAAATACAACCGAATAGAGTCAAAACTAACGCAAAACGACAGAAAGCAAGCAGATAACGGCTGTAAACGCTAGAAAGTGACCGAGTACAACCAAATAGAACAGAAAACAGAGCATAACAACAGAAAGCGGGCAGATAACAGCGCTAAACAATAGAAAACGACTAAATTCAGCCGAATACAACAAGAAAAGAACAGAAAACAGCTAATAACAACAGAAATCAAGCAGATAACAACTGTAAACGGTACAAAGCGACCAAATACAACCGAATAGAACAGAAAACAGAGCATAACAACAGAAAGCAGGCAGATAACAGCGCTAAACAACAGAAAACGACAAAACACAGCCGAATACATCCGAAAATAACAGAAAACAGCTCTCAAAACAACAGAAAGCAAGCAGATAACGGCTGTAAACGGTAGAAAACGACTTAATACAACCAAATAGAACGAAAATAATAGAAAACAGCTCTCAAAACAACAGAAAGCAAGCAGATAACGGCTGTAAACGGTACAAAACGACCAAATACAACCGAATAGAACAGAAAACAGAGCATAACAACAGAAAGCAGGCAGATAACTGCGCTAAACAACAGAAAACGACAAAACACAGCCGAATACATCCGAAAATAACAGAAAACAGCTCTCAAAACAACAGAAAGCAAGCAGATAACGGCTGTAAACGGTAGAAAACGACTGAATACAACCAAATAGAACAGAAAACACAGCATAACAACAGAAAGAAGGCAGATAAAAGCGCTAAACAATAAAAAACGACTAAATTCAGCCGAATACAACAAGAAAAGAACAGAAAACAGCTAAAAACAACAGAAATCGAGTAGATAACAACTGTAAACGATAGAAAACGACCAAATACAACCGAATAGAGCCAAAACCGAGAGAAAGCAAGCAGATAACAGCGCTAAACAAGAGAAAACGACTAAGCACAGCCGAATACATCCGAAAATAACAGAAAACAGCTCTCAAAACAACAGAAAGCAAGCAGATAACGGCTGTAAACGCTAGAAAGCGACCGAGTACAACCAAATAGAACAGAAAACAGAGCATAACAACAGAAAGCTGGCAGATAACAGCGCTAAACAATAGAAAATGGCTAAATTCAGCCGAATACAACAAGAAAAGAACAGAAAACAGCTAAAAACAACAGAAATCAAGCAGATAACAACTGTAAACGGTACAGAACGACCAAATACAACCGAATAGAACAGAAAACAGAGCATAACAACAGAAAGCAGGCAGATAACAGCGCTAAACAACAGAAAACGACAAAACACAGCCGAATACATCCGAAAATAACAGAAAACAGCTCTCAAAGCAACAGAAAGCGAGCAGATAACGGCTGTAAACGGTAGGAAACGGCCGCATACAACTAAATAGAACAGAAAACAGAGTATAACAACAGAAAACAGGCAGATAACAGCGCTAAACAATAGAAAACGACTAAATTCAGCCGAATACAACAAGAAAAGGACAGAAAACAGCTAAAAACAACAGAAATCAAGCAGATAACAACTGTAAACGGTACAAAACGACCAAATACAACCGAATAGAGTCAAAACTAACGCAAAACGACAGAAAGCAAGCAGATAACGGCTGTAAACGCTAGAAAGCGACCGAGTACAACCAAATAGAACAGAAAACAGAGCATAATAACAGAAAGCGGGCAGATAACAGCGCTAAACAATAGAAAAGGACCAAATTCAGCCGAATACAACAAGAAAAGAACAGAAAATAGCTAAAAACAACAAAAAGCAGGCAGATAGCAGCTGTAAACGGTAGAAAATGACCAAATACAACCGAGTAGAGTCAAATCCAACTAAAAACGACAGAAAGTAAGCAGATAACAGGGCTAAGCTACAGAAAACGACTAAATACAGCGGAATACAACTGAAAATAACAGAAAACAGCTCCTAGAACAACAGAAAGCAAGCAGATAACGGCTGTAAACGGTAGAAAACGACCGAATACAACCAAATAGAACAGAAAACAGAGCATAACAACAGAAAGCAGGCAGATAACAGCGCTAAACAATAGAAAATGACTAAATTCAGCCGAATACAACAAGAAAAGAACAGAAAACAGCTAAAAACAACAGAAATCAAGCAGATAACAACTGTAAACGGTACAAAACGACCAAATACAACCGAATGGAACAGAAAACAGAGCATAACAACAGAAAGCAGGCAGATAACAGCGCTAAACAACAGAAAACGACAAAACACAGCCGAATACATCCGAAAATAACAGAAAACAGCTCTCAAAACAACAGAAAGCAAGCAGATAAAGGCTGTAAACGGTAGAAAACGACTGAATACAACCAAATAGAACAGAAAACAGAGCATAACAACAGAAAGAAGGCAAATAAAAGCGCTAAACAATAAAAAACAACTAAACTCAGCCGAATACAACAAGAAAAGAACAGAAAACAGCTAAAAACAACAGAAATCGAGTAGATAACAACTGTAAACGATAGAAAACGACCAAATACAACCGAATAGAGCCAAAACCGACAGAAAGCAGGCAGATAACAGCGCTAAACAAGAGAAAACGACTAAGCACAGCCGAATACATCCGAAAATAACAGAAAACAGCTCCCAAAGCAACAGAAAGAAAGCAGATAACGGCTGTAAACGGTAGGAAACGGCCGCATACAACTAAATAGAACAGAAAACAGAGCATAACAACAGAAAGCGGCAGACAACAGCGCTAAACAATAAAAAACGACTAAATTCAGCCGAATACAACAGGAAAAGAACAGAAAATAGCTAAAAACAACAGAAATCAAGCAGATAACAACTGTAAACGATAGAAAACGACCAAATACAACCGAATAGGGACAGAACTCACTCAAAACGACAGAAAGCAAGCAGATAACAGCGGGATCAGCTCCAGAACTTGACGCGATACCTTCAGAGGCTGTCAGATTTGTGGTCGAGACGGCTCCAGAATTCTTATTGGGGGTATACAATGAACAGCTTAGCAAACAGCAGTTCCCTGATATATGGAAAATAGCCAAGGTCATTCTAATACAAAAGAATGGGAAGCCGAGAGACAAGTCTTCATCATACAGACCTATCTGTATGCTATCCGTGCTGTGTAAGTTAATGGAAATACTACTCAGAGAACGGCTACTGGATGAACTGGAAAGGGGAACTAATTTATCTACTCGGCAGTTTGGATTCAGGAGGCAACGTTCTACGATAGATGCCATAGAACACGGGTTAAATATAGCTAAATCAACACCTCACAAATACTGCGTGCTAGTAACGCTGGATGTGAGGAATGCATTCAACTCGGCCTGCTGGAGTAAGTTACTCCAAGAGATGCATAGAAGGGGCATCACCAGGGGTCTGGTAAATATCGTTGCGGATTATTTTAGGAAACGGTATGTGCAGATTGGTCAAAAGTACATTGAAGTGACTGCCGGAGTGCCGCAAGGCTCAGTTCTTGGTCCAACACTCTGGAATATATATTATGATGGAGTTTTACAGCTTGAGCTTCCAGAAGGCGCGCTTACAGTAGGATTTGCTGACGATTTAGCTCTAATTGTATGTGCAAATGATGAAGAAAGTCTAATGTTCGAAACAAATTGGACATTAGACCTGATACTTAAGTGGATGGAAGATCATCATCTAGAGATAGCACCAGAAAAATCAGAGGCTGTCCTCATTAAAGGTGCCAAGAGAAAAGCAGCACAGAATGTCGTTTTCAAACTTGCTGGAGCGGTGCTGAAAACGAAAAAAGAAGTTAAATATCTTGGTGTGACCATAGATCAGCAGTTATCGTTTGGACCTCACATTAAAGCTAAAATTAAAAAGGCTGAGGAAAGGTTGGCTTCTCTGACCAGGATACTCCCAAATATTGGTGGACCGAGCACGAAAAAGAGAGTTGTACTGCATGGCGTGGTGAATTCTATAGTGCTATATGCAGCGCCAATATGGATTCGAGGAGCACGAATGAACAAATACAGGGTGATGCTAGAAAGGCTGCAACGTCGCACATTACTAAGAGTGGCATGTGCGTATAGAACGGTCTCCGGTAGAGCGCTGCAGGTAATCACTGGAGTCCCTCCATTAATTCTGCAAATCGAAGAGAGGTGCCGGCTTAACAGGAGGGTGCAAAATGAGCCGGAAATCAAGGCTGCGGAGAGAGATACTACCATCAGATGCTGGCAGGAGGAGTGGGATGCTAATCACAGTTCGGCACAGTGGACGAAAAGGTTAATTCCAAACTTGAAGAAGTGGTTGGAGTGTCCTTTTCGAAGAACCAACTACTTTCTCACACAGTTCCTCACCGGTCATGGATCTTTTAGAGTATATACTGCAGGAATAGGGAAGGACGACACCGATGCTTGTATATACTGCGGGGAAAGGGACACCGCAGAACACACGATCTTCTTCTGCGATAGGTGGACTACAATAAGGCAAAGGCTGTGGTTGGAGCTAGGGACAACGTTAGATGCTGGCAACATCATACATTATATGGTAGTCAGTGAAGTGCACTTCAGAGCAGTTGAAGGTATGATTGTAAAAGTTCTAAGAGAAAAGGAGAAAGAAGAGAGATTGTTTAAAAGCCAAGTTCTACAGGCAATAAGACCGAACCCCTAATCTCCATAACTTGGAGGACGGGGGAGTAGGAAATAGGATGACAAGAATAAAGACGACATCACTACTCGAGAAGAATATCAGGCACCTGATGATACCAGGGTAGAGATGGTTTCCCGGTGCCACTCGATCCAGGACTTGCACTAGGAGCCTGGCGACGCACCCCAAAAAAAAAAAAAAAAAAAGATAACAGCGGGAAACAGCAGAAAACGACTAAGCACAGCCGAATACAACCAAAATGAGTAGAAAACAGCTAAAAACAACAGAAAGCAGGCAGATAGCAGCTGTAAATGGTAGAAAATGACCAAATACAACCGAATAGAGCCAAATCCGGCTAAAAACGACAGAAAGTAAGCAGATAACAGCGCTAGACAACAGAAAACCACTAAACACAGCGAAATACAACTGAAAATAACAGAAAACAGCTCTTAGAACAACAGAAAGCAAGCAGATAACGGCTGTAAACGGTAGAAAACGACCGAATACAACCAAACAGAACAGAAAACAGAGCATAACAACAGAAGCCAGGCAGATAACAGCGCTAAACAATAGAAAACGACTAAATTCAGCCGAATACAACAAGAAAAGGACAGAAAACAGCTAAAAACAACAGAAATCAAGCAGATAACAACTGTAAACGGTACAAAACGACCAAATACAACCGAATAGAGTCAAAACTAACGCAAAACGACAGAAAGCAAGCAGATAACGGCTGTAAACGCTAGAAAGCGACCGAGTACAACCAAATAGAACAGAAAACAGAGCATAACAACAGAAAGCGGGCAGATAACAGCGCTAAACAATAGAAAATGACTAAATTCAGCCGAATACAACAAGAAAAGAACAGAAAACAGCTAAAAACAACAGAAATCAAGCAGATAACAACTGTAAACGGTACAGAACGACCAAATACAACCGAATAGAACAGAAAACAGAGCATAACAACAGAAAGCAGGCAGATAACAGCGCTAAACAACAGAAAACGACAAAACACAGCCGAATACATCCGAAAATAACAGAAAACAGCTCTCAAAGCAACAGAAAGCAAGCAGATAACGGCTGTAAACGGTAGGAAACGGCCGCATACAACTAAATAGAACAGAAAACAGAGCATAACAACAGAAAGCAGGCAGATAACAGCGCTAAACAATAGAAAACGACTAAATTCAGCCAAATACAACAAGAAAAGGACAGAAAACAGCTAAAAACAACAGAAATCAAGCAGATAACAACTGTAAACGGTACAAAACGACCAAATACAACCGAATAGAGTCAAAACTAACGCAAAACGACAGAAAGCAAGCAGATAACGGCTGTAAACGCTAGAAAGCGACCGAGTACAACCAAATAGAACGGAAAACAGAGCATAACATCAGAAAGCGGGCAGATAACAGCGCTAAACAATAGAAAACGACTAAATTCAGCCGAATACAACAAGAAAAGAACAGAAAATAGCTAAAAACAACAAAAAGCAGGCAGATAACAGCTGTAAACGGTAGAAAATGACCAAATACAACCGAATAGAGTCAAATCCAGCTAAAAACGACAGAAAGTAAGCAGATAACAGCGCTAAGCAACAGAAAATGACTAAATACAGCGGAATACAACTGAAAATAACAGAAAACCGCTCCTAGAACAACAGAAAGCAAGCAGATAACGGCTGTAAACGGTACAAAACGACCAAATACAACCGAATAGAACAGAAAACAGAGCATAACAACAGAAAGCAGGCAGATAACAGCGCTAAACAACAGAAAACGACAAAACACAGCCGAATACATCCGAAAATAACAGAAAACAGCTCTCAAAACAACAGAAAGCAAGCAGATAACGGCTGTAAACGGTAGAAAACGACTGAATACAACCAAATAGAACAGAAAACAGAGCATAACAACAGAAAGAAGGCAGATAAAAGCGCTAAACAATAAAAAACGACTAAATTCAGCCGAATACAACAAGAAAAGAACAGAAAACAGCTAAAAACAACAGAAATCGAGTAGATAACAACTGTAAACGATAGAAAACGACCAAATACAACCGAATAGAGCCAAAACCGACAGAAAGCAAGCAGATAACAGCGCTAAACAAGAGAAAACGACTAAGCACAGCCGAATACATCCGAAAATAACAGAAAACAGCTCTCAAAGCAACAGAAAGAAAGCAGATCACTGCTGTAAACGGTAGGAAACGGCCGCATACAACTAAATAGAACAGAAAACAGAGCATAACAACAGAAAGCGGGCAGATAACAGCGCTAAACAATAGAAAACGACTAAATTCAGCCGAATACAACAAGAAAAGAACAGAAAATAGCTAAAAACAACAGAAATCAAGCAGATAACAACTGTAAACGATAGAAAACGACCAAATACAACCGAATGGGGTCAGAACTAACTCAAAACGACAGAAAGCAAGCAGATAACAGCGGGAAACAGCAGAAAACGACTAAACACAGCCGAATACAACCAAAATGAGTAGAAAACAGCTAAAAACTTCAGAAAGCAGGCAGATAGCAGCTGTAAATGGTAGAAAATGACCAAATACAACCGAATAGAGTCAAATCCGGCTAAAAACGACAGAAAGTAAGCAGATAACAGCGCTAGACAACAGAAAACCACTAAACACAGCGGAATACAACTGAAAATAACAGAAAACAGCTCTTAGAACAACAGAAAGCAAGCAGATAATGGCTGTAAACGGTAGAAAACGACCGAATACAACCAAATAGAACAGAAAACAGAGCATAACAACAGAAAGCAGGCAGATAACAGCGCTAAACAATAGAAAACGACTAAATTCAGCCGAATACAACAAGAAAAGTACAGAAAACAGCTAAAAACAACAGAAATCAAGCAGATAACAACTGTAAACGGTACAAAACGACCAAATACAACCGAATAGAGTCAAAACTAACGCAAAACGACAGAAAGCAAGCAGATAACGGCTGTAAACGCTAGAAAGCGACCGAGTACAACCAAATAGAACAGAAAACAGAGCATAACAACAGAAAGCGGGCAGATAACAGCGCTAAACAATAGAAAACGACTAAATTCAGCCGAATACAACAAGAAAAGAACAGAAAATAGCTAAAAACAACAAAAAGCAGGCAGATAACAGCTGTAAACGGTAGAAAATGACCAAATACAACCGAATAGAGTCAAATCCAGCTAAAAACGACAGAAAGTAAGCAGATAACAGCGCTAAGCAACAGAAAACGACTAAATACAGCGGAATACAACTGAAAATAACAGAAAATAGCTCCTAGAACAACAGAAAGCAAGCAGATAACGGCTGTAAACGGTAGAAAACGACCGAATACAACCAAATAGAACAGAAAACAGAGCATAACAACAGAAAGCAGGCAGATAACAGCGCTAAACAATAGAAAATGACTAAATTCAGCCGAATACAACAAGAAAAGAACAGAAAACGGCTAAAAACAACAGAAATCAAGCAGATAACAACTGTAAACGGTACAAAACGACCAAATACAACCGAATAGAACGGAAAACAGAGCATAACAACAGAAAGCAGGGAGATAACAGCGCTAAACAACAGAAAACGACAAAACACAGCCGAATACATCCGAAAATAACAGAAAACAGCTCTCAAAACAACAGAAAGCAAGCAGATAACGGCCGTAAACGGTAGAAAACGACTGAATACAACCAAATAGAACAGAAAACAGAGCATAACAACAGAAAGGAGGCAGATAAAAGCGCTAAACAATAAAAAACGACTAAATTCAGCCGAATACAACAAGAAAAGAACAGAAAACTGCTAAAAACAACAGAAATCGAGTAGATAACAACTGCAAACGATAGAAAACGACGAAATACAACCGAATAGAGCCAAAACCGACAGAAAGCAAGCCGATAACAGCGCTAAACAAGAGAAAACGACTAAGCACAGCCGAATACATCCGAAAATAACAGAAAACAGCTCTCAAAGCAACAGAAAGCAAGCAGATAACGGCTGTAAACGGTAGGAAACGGCCGCATACAACTAAATAGAACAGAAAACAGAGCATAACAACAGAAAGCGGGCAGATAACAGCGCTAAACAATAGAAAACGACTAAATTCAGCCGAATACAACAAGAAAAGAACACAAAATAGCTAAAAACAACAGAAATCAAGCAGATAACAACTGTAAACGATAGAAAACGACCAAATACAGCCGAATAGGGTCAGAACTAACTCAAAACGACAGAAAGCAAGCAGATAACAGCGGGAAACAGCAGAAAACGACTAATTACAGCCGAATACGACCAAAATGAGTAGAAAACAGCTAAAAACAACAGAAAGCAGGCAGATAACAGCTGTAAACGGTAGAAAATGACCAAATACAACCGAATAGAGCCAAATCCGGCTAAAAACGACAGAAGGTAAGCAGATAACAGCGCTAGACAACAGAAAACCACTAAACCCAGCGGAATACAACTGAAAATAACAGAAAACGGCTCTTAGAACAACAGAAAGCAAGCAAATAACGGCTGTAAACGGTAGAAAACGACCGAATACAACCAAATAGAACAGAAAACAGAGCATAACAACAGAAAGCAGGCAGCACTAAACTATAGAAAACGACTAAATTCAGCCGAATACAACAAGAAAAGGACAGAAAACAGCTAAAAACAACAGAAATCAAGCAGATAACAACTGTAAACGGTACAAAACAACCAAATACAACCGAATAGAGTCAAAACTAACGCAAAACGACAGAGAGCAAGCAGATAACGGCTGTAAACGCTAGAAAGCGACCGAGTACAACCAAATAGAACATATTTCGCGCAATTCGTACTGAGCGGACGTGTTTTATGTTGCTCCCGATTTATCTCTGTTTTTCGATTTGTGTAGTAGTGTAGTAGTGCTTGTGTTGTGCCAAGTTATTAGTATTGGTACTGGTAACTAACCTGTATAAGTATCATAGTCTATTCTCTATTGCATTCAGGGATACGATTAATTATTTATCTCCATTGGTTCCTGTAGAATTCTCGGTACCCGGCTGCTACCAAACGCTGTTATCGCATCGCGTTTAGTTTACCTCCCACTCCTACAATTTTTGTACCTGGCTGTGGACACCGATAAGCGACGGCGAACGGTCAAATTAATATTTATTTCGTCAGTTGTTAATGTGTTGCGGAGTTGAGCTATACCACCGATTAGCATTTTTGCGCTTAATACTCTCGCGCGATTTTTCCTTTCTCTCTACTCTATTCCCTTTCCCTACCGTGGTCTACCTTTTCTGTGTATAAAGGCTCTCGTAACGACCCACGAGAGTGAAGCGCGTCCTCCTTGTCCTAATCCTATCCTGCTTATATAATTTCTTTTATACGACTCTAGTATGGCTCCGAACTGCTCTAAATGTAACAAATCCATCAACCCTACACATTTATCCATAGCATGCCAGTCATGTTCTAAATGTTATCATGCGTCATGCGTTAACCTAACTGCGAACGAGATCAATTTCTTTACTGAAGGCAACGATAAATGGACTTGTCCTAGTTGCAGTAAAAATACCCGAACTACGCGCAGTAACTCCTCATCTTCTGCTCGACAGGATACTTCAGTATCCTCCCCTGTGACAGGGGCTGACCAGCTAGTGTTTATAATGGGTCAACTCGCTGCCATAGCTAAAGATGTGAAGGATATAAAAGAGTCTCAGTCTCGTTTGTCGATAGATGTTGCTCAATGTACAGCCCTGCTGCAGCAGCACTCAGATACCATTTCGCGTCACGACGCATCTATAATCTCGTGCGAAACCAATATCCAACAACTCCTAGACTCTCAAGCAAATTTAACTTCCAATATTGTGTCGATTGAAAGCAAGTTATCTGAGTTTCAACAAAACACACAGTCGTCTTCAGAAGCTTCTAGTGCTGAGTTACTGGAAAGATTCAGAAGATCCCACAATGTTATTATTAGGGGCGTTCAAGAAGGCAGTGGTCAAGATGATACCGAAACAGTGTCTACCATCATACGTCTTATAGATGATTCTGTGAACGCACAAATGCTGAGCCTATCTAGACTTGGATCTACCTCTTCTTCTAACCAGTCTCGACCTATTAAAGTAGGTTTTTCTAATCCGCAATCTGCTATGAAGATTTTACGCAATAAACGAGCAGTACTACGAAACCCAGCGTATCGCAATGTCACAATCACTGATGACAAAACCCCAGCACAAGTATCTCACTTAAATTCACTCCGTGGAGAGTTAAACCGTAGGCAAGCTGCCGGTGAAAGGGATATCACTATAAAATACGTTAGCGGCACACCAAGGATTGTTTCTGTTACACATAGTACTGTGCAATCAGCAAAAAACTAACAGAAAAAGCACTAGAATGGTGCATCTGTTACACTAACATCCAGTCAATTGGTTCTAAACTCCTCGAATTGGTAGCATTTGCGGAAGAAAACCACCCAACCTTTATCTGCTTGACTGAATCTTGGCTGCATCAGAATATAAGCGACTCTGCAATAGCGATTCCTGGCTACAGTATATTTAGAATGGATTCAAGCCTTTCACCTGGGTACTGCGGTGTATGTATATACGTAAACGATGAAGCACTTAGCGAATTTTCTATCACCAACGTCTCAACGCAGCTATATGGTATTGATAACGTATTCTTAAAGATTTTCCATGGCAATTTCAACTTTATACTGGGCTGTGTACAGGCCACGCCCTTCTATATCTGACCCAGACCTGTGTGGTTATATCGAAGAGCTATCAGCGCAGACCAATAATTTGTACGTAACTGGCGATTTTAATCTCCGGGACATCAACTGGCCGTTGCTGGATATACCCTATACACAGTCCACATCTGCACCTTATCTAGACCTATTACGGAATTCAAGTCTCACTCAACTTGTTGATCGCCCCACTCGATACAGAAGGGATCAAGTACCAAGGACCCTCGACCTAATCTTTGTCAATGATGTGGATTTTGTGTCTGGTATTGAATATCTTCCACCCTTTGGAAAATCTGACCATCTTACAATAATGTCTAAGCTTCAGTTTAACTACTTAAGCCGAACCCAAAGCATTTCCAAAACCATCAAAAGAGTGAACTATACTCAACTGAATGTAGCTCTACTCAGAACTGACTGGAACACTCTATTTTATGGTCTATCTACACAAGCTATGTGGGATGTGTTTCATGACAGACTTCAAGCCCTGCTGTCAAGCTGCAGTACTTATCGTACAGTCAGACATAATCCTCTAAGACCCTGGATTGATCCAGGAATTCTTCGAATGATTCGACATAAAAAAGGACTTTGGCAAAAATTCCTCCGGCACAAAAGACAAGCTGATTACGAAAGTCATCGAAGTTTCTCTAACACACTTTCTCGAACCCTCAAAGCTGCAAAGGATCGCTTCGAAAGAGAGCTGGTTTCGTCCAAAGACAAAAAGAAACTCTATAAGTATTTACGATCTTCGTTGAATTCTAAGGTGTCAATTCCTAAGATTCGTGATGCGCATGGTCATATCTCCACTGACTCCGCCAAATCAGCAGAAATTTTAGCCTGTGCATTTGCTGAGGATTTTACAGAAGATTTGAGTGATAATCCTTTGCCTGAAATCGAGATTCCTATGCGATCTGCCAGTCTCCGTGAGATCGACTTTTCCCCCGAACTGATTGAAGAACATCTCAGCAACTTGAAAACATCTATCGCTCCGGGTGGTGATAATATGCCTGCTATTGTTCTGAAAAGTTGTGCTCGATCGCTAGCGTCACCTTTAAGTACCATATTCACCTCATCTTTTACTTCTCATACTCTGCCTCAGTGCTGGTTAAGTGCCAGAGTAACCCCTATTTTCAAGAAAGGGGACAAGTTTAGTGCAAAAAACTATCGGTCCATTAGCCTTACTCCTATAATTGCTAAATTGGCCGAAAAAATTATCCTCTCGAAGATGCTTCAGTTTGCTATCGATAATAATATTTTGTCCTCTAACCAACATGGCTTCTTACCTGGCCGCTCCATCATTACAAACCTACTGAAATGCGTCAATGATTGGACTTTGCTGACTGATGCACACTTACCTGTGGACGTTATTTATTTGGATTTCTCCAGAGCGTTTGATCGAGTGTCACGCAGATACCTGCTTCATAAGCTAGAACGCTTGGGCATTGCTGGCAGACTGCTGGAGTGGATCAAGGCTTTTCTCAGCAACAGAGAGTTTTCTGTTAGAGTCGGTGACTCAGTGTCAACCAGAAAAGCAGTAACTAGTGGTGTTCCGCAGGGATCTGTTTTAGGACCTATGCTATTTCTTTTATACACATCTGACTTGCCATTTGTCGTACAATCGACTTGCTCATCTTATGCTGACGATACCAAGATCTACAATATTCCATCGACTGAAAACAACACCCTACAACAGGATCTCCAAAAAATTCATGAATGGTCTCGGAAATGGTTGCTTCCACTCAACTATGAGAAGTGTCACGTTATTCATATGGGTAAGAATAACCCTAGAATCCAATACAATTTTCGAGACCAGGTAATCTCTCCGGTATTTAGCCATTGCGATCTAGGAGTTGTCATCACTGCTAATCTATCATGGTCTGAGCATATACAGCACGTAACCTCAAAAGCCAAGAAATCTTTATACCTCATAGAAAGGTCTTTCAGAAACTGCCACCCATCTACAGCTGCTCTTTTATACCAGATCTACGTGAGGCCAATTTTAGAATTTGCGGGACCTGTTTGGCATCCAATTCTGCAAAGGGACCGTGACTTATTGGAAAATTTACAAAGACGGGCAACTCGCATCCCTTATGGCGCTATACGTCCTAGCTATGAAGATAGGCTGAAATTGTTTAAAATAACCCACTTTTCTGACCGACGTTTACGAGGGGATGTCATTATCACATACCGCTCGTTGCACGGTCTGTTTGGAACGGATCTGTCCCCCCTCTTCACACTGAATACGAACCGCTTGCGTGGCCATAACTTCAAGCTGGCGAAGGAGAAGTTCCGGACCACACCTCGACAGTTCTTCCTTTCCAACAGGGTATTCGATATATGGAACAGGCTGCCCCTTAACATAGTGAATGCGCCATCAGTGAACAGTTTCAAGAACTTGTTTGACAGTTGGGTGCAACGTGACATTTCTTTAATAGCTAGTGCTTAGTACAATTGTATATTTTTATATTGTGTTTGAGTTTATAGCTTTTTAGCTCAACTCTTCTATCTTTATAATAATAATAATAATAATAACCCCCATCGGGTGCTAGAACGTTGTCGTTCGTTTGGGGGCTTAAGAAGTGACTTTTTGACAGGCGAGCTCTGTCGGTGGATGGCTCATAATGGGCTTTAATGTCATCGCAGAGCTACGACACCAGCAGGGTTCATGGTCAAAAGATCATTTCAACCAAGGCTAGCACACTCAGGAAGCTGGGAGCTCGGTACTTACCCTACCTAGCACCGAGCTCCTACCTTTCCCCAAGCTATCCTGACTTCGGTCGGATAGGGGTTTGGCAAATCCGGGAAAATATGCCACAGAGGGCTGAGCGCCGGTCCTTCTGTCACACACCGTTATTGCGCCCCACACTTCAGCGACTTCAGTAGGGCGTGGCTGGGGAACGTCGTGAGGGGTAAGCAACCGGGGGGCTTGCCTTAATTGGCCGGCCCGTGAGGAGAAAGCCTCAACAAAACCCGACAGTAAAGTCGCAAATCCTCCGGAGCACCTTGGGCCAACTTCGGAGTAAATATAAGTCCCTTCTCTCCTGGAATGGGCGTCACCCGGGAGAGCGACTTTTAAATCGTCCCTACTCGTGGGAACACGATGCATAGAGTTACTTCCAAAAACAACCAACGACGGCCTAGGGTACGTCGATTAAACTCACCCGAACCCCAAACCCAAACAGAACAACCCACAGAACGCAACCCAGCTGCGGATGTTTTGCCGGCACAGCCGGCAACCACCAAAGCTGGTAAACCCAGACAGCGCTTACAGTGGACCACTGAAATGAACAAATCTGTAATGCACTGTTACTACACCGCCACTAGACTAGAAACCATATCTACAGGCTACAGACATGAGCTGCACAGGCTATTTATAGCACAATACCCACATCTCGCAGAACGTGTAACGGAACAGAGACTCATTGACCAAAAACGGGTCATAACAAAAAACAACCGCCTGACACCCGAACAACTACAAGCTATAAAGATTCTTGTATCTAATGAAGTAAATACTGTCCGTCAGAATGACCCGCAGACCTCAAACACAACCACAAGCGACAACACCACCATACCCACAGAGATAGACCCAGAACATGAGCATACACAAGATAGACCAGACACCGCTGTCCAACCTAATGATTCGTTAGCTATTGAATCAATCACAGAAGGACATACCATTCATACTCGAAATAACCAACCTCCAAACAAAGACACAACTAATGACACCAGCATACACTTAGAAATAGATCCAGAGCATGATCATGCACCACATACACCGGAAACAACATGCTCTAACTTACCTTCCACAGCCACACAAAGCCAAAACATCACTCTACCACCTGCCATCACACAATCTGCCAAGCAAGTGATGAACACACAATACAACAAATGGTGTGGCACCAATCCTGTACTGCGAGATCCCCTGCCGAGACTAATTTTTAAAAACAACACCCAACAGATCTTACACACAATAAATGCCAACATAATACCACAATTCTTAACCAACGACAGTGACCTAGAGGACATCCATACTGTTATATATGCCGCTGCAGCAACCGCACTCATAGTCAACGGCCAAAAACTTCCAAAGCGATCTAAAAACCACACAAGCAAAAGATCTAAACCTAAATGGCAAATTAGAATCGAAAATAAAATTAGCACACTCAGAAAGGATCTCGCGCACGTCACACAATACACCAACAATAACAACCTCTCAAAACGCATACAGACAACAATAAACAGACTCAAATCTAAATCACCACAACAAACAATACCCGAAATAGCCGATACACTGAAACAGAAACTTGCCGTCTATGCAGCTAGACTCCGCAGATACAACGAGTCCAACGACAGAAAGGATACCAACAATCTTTTTCAAAAAAGTGAAAAACAATTTTATCAAAAGATGACATCAAATAATCAGATAACAACAACAGAACCTCCAAGTAGACAAGAGTTAACCGAGTTCTGGGGAAGCCTATGGTCAGAACCAAAAACACATAATGAAAACGCTCCATGGATCAGACAAGAAGAGGAAAAACATCAACATATAGCGGAGCAGGGAGACGTTGTTTTTACTCCAGATGAAATAGCCGAGACGATAAAACACACTCACAACTGGAAGTGCCCAGGCGTAGATAACGTGCAAAATTTCTGGTACAAGCAATTCAGTGCAACGTATGAAATGCTAACAGAGCAAATCAATAAAGCCATACTACAACCTAATAGGCTTCCCAAATTCCTCACACAAGGAATAACTTATATAAAACCAAAAAACGGAGATACCAGAAACCCTGCCAATTACCGCCCGATCACTTGTCTCCCAACCTTGTACAAGATCATCACCGCAACAATAGGCAAAAGGATTGAACAACACCTCACCCAAAACAACATATTGACTGAAGAGCAAAAAGGATGTAGAAAACAAAGCCAGGGATGCAAAGAACAACTCATAATTGATAGTGTGATCATGGAGCAAACCAGAAGAGAACACAGAAATCTTCATACCTGCTTCATCGATTATAAAAAAGCTTTTGACTCTGTACCCCATAGCTGGCTAACGAAAACTCTTCAAATATACAAAATTAACCCAGCCCTCCGCCAGTTCCTTACAAGAACCATGGAGACATGGCGAACCAACATACATCTTAAAACTCAGGACGGCCATATCCAAACAGAGGAGCTACTCATACGACGCGGTATCTTCCAGGGTGATTCGCTTAGTTCACTGTGGTTCTGCCTTTGTTTAAATCCACTCTCTAACGCACTCAACAGCACAAATTATGGTTTCAACATCAGACACCAGAAAGTCAACCAGCACAGAATAAATCATCTTCTCTACATGGATGATATAAAACTATATGCAGCCACTGAAGTGCAACTGAAAGAATTACTCAGAATAACAGAAGTGTGTACGTCAGACGTCCGGATGGAATTCGGTATGAGCAAATGCAAGGTGCTCCACATCAATAAAGGCCAATGGAAGAACCAATCCGAACAGGAAATATTAACTGGCGAAACGCTGGATAACATGGACAAGGACGAAACGTACAAGTATCTGGGCTTCAACCAGAACATTAAGATCGACCACACACAAGTCAAGGCTCAACTAACACAAGAGTTCAGAAACCGCCTCCTTAAACTTCTAAAATCAAAATTGAATTCCAAAAATCTTACAAAAGCAATTAACACATTTGCTATACCGGTCCTCACATACTCCTTCGGCATCATCAAGTGGTCACACACTGATATAGAAAACATCCACATCCTCATACGGACAGAACTTACGAAACATCGAATGTCACATCCAAACGCGAGCAAAGAAAGGCTCACCATTGACAGAAAACAAGGAGGCAGGGGGATTATAGATATACAGTCACTTCACACAAGACAAATAAAAACGCTCAGAGACTTTTTCCAAAGCAAGCAGACAAACTTGCATAGGTCGATAGTAAAGGCAGACAAAAACTATACTCCACTAAACCTATCCCGCTCAGATCACTCAGCAGACGGACACAATCACATAGAATTACAACAAGAAAAAATAAATACCTGGTCACAAAAAGCACTCCATGGCAAGCACAGATACCGCGTCACACAAGAGCACATTAATGAAAGACAATCATACACCTGGCTGCAGGATGGCCAACTCTTTCCAGAAACTGAGGGTTTTATGCTTGCTATACAGGACCAAGTGATTGCGACAAGGAACTACATGAAATACATAATTAAAGATACATCCATAATCGACGACAATTGCAGAAAGTGCCACCAACAAAAGGAAACAATAGACCACATAACAAGCGGATGCAAAACTCTCGCTGGAACCGAGTACACAGCTAGACATAACTCTGCAGCCAAGGTCATTCACCAAGCACTAGCCACAACAAACAAGCTAATAGAAAACACAGATCCATATTACAATTACACACCGACATCAGTACTCGAAAACAATGAATACAAATTGTACTGGGACGTTGAAATACATACAGATAAGACTATCCCGGCAAATCGGCCAGATATAGTTTTCCAGTCGAAGGCAGACAAAGTTACCTATTTGATAGATATCGCTATTCCCAACGATACGAATATCCAAAACGCCTACGCTGGGAAGATATCTAAATACACTGACCTTGCGATAGAGATAAAACGACTATGGAAGCAAAACAAAGTTACTATTGTCCCCCTAATTATGTCTGTCTCAGGCCTTACACCAAACACTTTTACACCACACCTACAACAGTTAGGCCTAGACGAAAAGTTACACAAAATATTTCAAAAATCTGTAATCCTGAAGACCTGCAATATTGTACGATCCTTCCTAAATTCCGATCCGTAATAGTTCAGGTGTTGACTTGGCATAGCCCGTCAACATTTGTTGCTACCGCAGTCATGCGAGAGAAACTTCAAAAATCAGAATAATAATAACCAAGCACTAGCCACAACAAACAAGCTTATTGAAAACACAGATCCATATTATAACTACACACCGACCTCAGTACTAGAGAACAATCAATTCAAACTATACTGGGACATTGAAATACATACAGATAAAACCATCCCAGCAAACAGGCCAGATATAGTTTTCCAGTCAAAGACAGACAAAGTGACCTACTTAATAGATATTGCGATTCCCAATGATATGAACATCCAAAACACCTACGCTGGGAAGATATCTAAATACACCGATCTCGCCATAGAAATAAAACGACTATGGAAACAAAACAAAGTTGTCATTGTCCCCCTCATTATGTCGGTCTCAGGCCTTACTCCAAATACATTTACGCCACACCTGCAACAATTGGGCCTGGATGAAAAGTTACATAGAACCTTCCAAAAGTCTGTAATCCTCAAGACCTGTAGCATTGTACGGTCCTTCCTGAATTCAGAATAATAATAGGTCAGGTATTGACTTGGCACAGCCCGTCAATACTTGTTACTACCGCAACCATGCGAGAAAAAATAAGACATGCATAATAATAATAAAACAGAGCATAACAACAGAAAGCGGGCAGATAACGGCGCTAAGCAATAGAAAACGACTAAATTCAGCCGAATACAACAAGAAAAGAACAGAAAATAGCTAAAAACAACAAAAAGCAGGCAGATAACAGCTGTAAACGGTAGAAAATGACCAAATACAACCGAATAGAGTCAAATCCAGCTAAAAACGACAGAAAGTAAGCAGATAACAGCGCTAAGCAACAGAAAACGACTAAATACAGCGGAATACAACTGAAAATAACAGAAAACAGCTCCTAGAACAACAGAAAGCAAGCAGATAACGGCTGTAAACGGTAGAAAACGACCGAATACAACCAAATAGAACAGAAAACAGAGCATAACAACAGAAAGCAGGCAGATAACAGCGCTAAACAATAGAAAATGACTAAATTCAGCCGAATACAACAAGAAAAGAACAGAAAACGGCTAAAAACAACAGAAATCAAGCAGATAACAACTGTAAACGGTACAAAACGACCAAATACAACCGAATAGAACGGAGAACAGAGCATAACAACAGAAAGCAGGGAGATAACAGCGCTAAACAACAGAAAACGACAAAACACAGCCGAATACATCCGAAAATAACAGAAAACAGCTCTCAAAACAACAGAAAGCAAGCAGATAACGGCCGTAAACGGTAGAAAACGACTGAATACAACCAAATAGAACAGAAAACAGAGCATAACAACAGAAAGGAGGCAGATAAAAGCGCTAAACAATAAAAAACGACTAAATTCAGCCGAATACAACAAGAAAAGAACAGAAAACTGCTAAAAACAACAGAAATCGAGTAGATAACAACTGCAAACGATAGAAAACGACCAAATACAACCGAATAGAGCCAAAACCGACAGAAAGCAAGCAGGTAACAGCGCTAAACAAGAGAAAACGACTAAACACAGCCGAATACATCCGAAAATAACAGAAAACAGCTCTCAAAACAACAGAAAGCAAGCAGATAACGGCTGTAAACGGTAGAAAACGGCCGCATACAACTAAATAGAACAGAAAACAGAGCATAACAACAGAAAGCGGGCAGGTAACAGCGCTAAACAATAGAAAACGACTAAATTCAGCCGAATACAACAAGAAAAGAAGAGAAAATAGCTAAAAACAACAGAAATCAAGCAGATAACAACTGTAAACGGTAGAAAACGACCAAATACAACCGAATAGGGTCAATACTACTCAAAACGACAGAAAGCAAGCAGAGAACAGCGGGAAACAGCAGAAAACGACTAAACACAGCCGAATACAACCAAAATGGGTAGAAAACAGCTAAAAACAACAGAAAGCAGGCAGATAACAGCTGTAAACGGTAGAAAATGACCAAATGCAACCGAATAGAGTCAAATCCAGCTAAAAACGACAGAAAGTAAGCAGATAACAGCGGGAAACAGTAGAAAACGACTAAACACAGCCGAGTACAACCGACATGAGCAGAAAACAGCTAAAAACAACAGAGAGCAGGCAGATAACAACTGCAAACGGTAGAAAACGACCAAATACAACCGAATAGAGTCAAAACCAGCTAAAAACGACAGAAAGCAAGCAGATAACAGCGGGAAAAAACAAGAGAAAGCGAGCAGATAACGACTGCAAGAGATAGGAGACGTCAAAGTACAACCGAATAGAACAAAAAACAGCGCATAACAGCAGAAAGCAAGCAGATAACGGCTGCAAACGATATAAAACGACCGAATACAACCAAATAGAACAGAAAACAGAGCATAACAACAGAAAGCAGGCAGATAACAGCGGGAAGCAGCAGAAAACGACTAAACACAGCCGAATACAACCAAAATGAGCAGAAAGCAGCTAAAAACAACAGAGAGCAGGCAGATAACAACTGTAAACGGTAGAAAACGACCAAATATAACCGAATAGGGTCAAAACTAACTCAAAACGACACAAAGCAAGCAGATAACAGCGGGAAATAATAGGAAACGACTAAACACGGCCGAATACAAACGAATTGAGCAGAAAACAGCTCAAAACAACAGAGAGCAGGCAGATAACAACGGTAGAAAATTACCAAATACAACCGACTAGAGTCAAAACCAAAGAACAGAAAATAGATAAAAACAACAAAAAGCAGGCAGATAACAGCTGCAAACGGTAGAGAATGACCAAATACAACCGAATAGAGTCAAATCCAGCTAAAAACGACAGAAAGTAAGCAGATAACAGCGCTAAGCAACAGAAAACGACTAAATACAGCGGAATACAACTGAAAATAACAGAAAACAGCTCCTAGAACAACAGAAAGCAAGCAGATAACGGCTGTGAACGGTAGAAAACGACCGAATACAACCAAATAGAACAGAAAACAGAGCATAACAACAGAAAGCAGGCAGATAACAGCGCTAAACAATAGAAAATGACTAAATTCAGCCGAATACAACAAGAAAAGAACAGAAAACAGCTAAAAACAACAGAAATCAAGCAGATAACAACTGTAAACGGTACAAAACGACCAAATACTACCGAATGGAACAGAAAACAGAGCATAACAACAGAAAGCAGGCAGATAACAGCGCTAAACAACAGAAAACGACAAAACACAGCCGAATACATCCGAAAATAACAGAAAACAGAGCATAACAACAGAAAGAAGGCAGATAAAAGCGCTAAACAATAAAAAGCGACTAAATTCAGCCGAATACAACAAGAAAAGAAGAGAAAACAGCTAAAAACAACAGAAATCGAGTAGATAACAACTGTAAACGATAGAAAACGACCAAATACAACCGAATAGAGCCAAAACCGACAGAAAGCAAGCAGATAACAGCGCTAAACAAGAGAAAACGACTAAGCACAGCCGAATACATCCGAAAATAACAGAAAACAGCTCTCAAAACAACAGAAAGCAAGCAGATAACGGCTGTAAACGGTAGAAAACGACTGAATACAACCAAATAGAACAGAAAACAGAGCATAGCAACAGAAAGAAGGCAAATAAAAGCGCTAAACAATAAAAAACGACTAAATTCAGCCGAATACAACAAGAAAAGAACAGAAAACAGCTAAAAACAACAGAAATCAATCAGATAACACCTGTAAACGATAGAAAACGACCAAATACAACCGAATAGGGTCAGAGCTAACTCAAAACGACAGAAAGCAAGCAGATAACAGCGGGAAATAGCAGAAAACGACTAAACACAGCCGAATCCAACCAAAATGAGTAGAAAACAGCTAAAAACAACAGAAAGCAGGCAGATAACAGCTGCAAACGGTAGAAAATGACCAAATACAACCGAATAGAGCCAAATCCGGCTAAAAACGACAGAAAGTAAGCAGATAACAGCGCTAGACAACAGAAGACCACTAAACACAGCGGAATACAACTGAAAATAACAGAAAACAGCTCTTAGAACAACAGAAAGCAAGCAGATAACGGCTGTAAACGGTAGAAAACGACCGAATACAACCAAATAGAACAGAAAACAGAGCATAACAACAGAAAGCAGGCAGATAACAGCGCTAAACCATAGAAAACGACTAAATTCGGCCGAATACAACAAGAAAAGGACAGAAAACAGCTAAAAACAACAGAAATCAAGCAGATAACAACTGTAAACGGTACAAAACGAC